>JBAMCP010000100.1:0-101235 GCA_037075105.1 Lissocephala sabroskyi | reverse complement strand
ATGTTGTGGGGTTGTATTTTTGATAATTATTATGATAATTAAAAATGAAGCTTTTATTTTTACGGCACGAGTGATAAAAATGTTATCATTAAAAATACTATTAATTGTTTTTTAAATTTTCAACTAATGTTTTCTATTGCAGTGAGTTTTAAGGCGCTATCGGAAAATACAACTATCGTTATAGGGCTGTCACCTTGTCATCTAGAGCTGCCGCAGCACCGAAAATGTATAGAAATTTAAGCGATAATTGTTTTAAAAGTAACGATTGGGACAATGCCTTAAAAAATGTTGGAACTGTCGCCCAGAAAGTGACACAGTTCTGGATTTGAATAAACAATTGGCAGTCTAGATATGGGCACACTTAATTGATTCTGGGGCATATCGATAGTTGATCTCAGGGACGATTTGTAAAAGGAAAATGGATTTATTTTGGTCCCACAACTGTTGCGACTTTCTAGTTAAGAATAATAAAGTTCAATTTAAAGAGCACTTGAGTGTCCGCGTTAGGCTCACTGTCAATTATTATTCTGTTACGTCAATTTAAGTGTCCCTGTTAGGCCACTGTTAAGTAACACAACAACAGCGCGGCGGGCGGCTCAAAATAAAGTGTACTAGTTTTAAATAATAATGCACTCGGCGCCTGCTAATTAAGATTTTTGGACTTAGAACGGTGGTTACATTTCTAACAGAGACCCGGTGGATTTGTTTTTAAAGTAGGAATGGAAAAATTTATTATTTTCGTAAGGCTGTTGGAAAGCTTCCCGAGTCCTCCGATTTGCCTCTGTTGCCTACTTTGCTCTGCCGCCGCGTTCATTTTGTAGACTCTGACGTGCGTCCAATTGTCCCGTCATTCCTTGTCACACCCGAGCCGCCCTGGAAGGCCCACCCGAGCGCCGCTCGGCCGCCCGAGAGCGCCAATCTCTCCACGATGCTCTCGCCGCCAGCAGCCAAAGAGATGAAATTTCAACAGAGAATTTCAGTAATAAAACTTCGTGCCAGCCAGCCGCTTCACCAGTTCGTGGTCGGAGTTTGTGCGGTCGTGGTCCTCGTCCTGGTGGGTCCTGTGTACGCAGCGCGGAGCACACAAGCAATAAAAACATAAAAAGAAAAACAACACCAAAAAAAAAAACCAACTGAAAAGTGAAAAGTTCTTGGCCGCCGAACAATAACGGTACCCAGCATCCAAAAACCCAACTCAGGGAGACAGAAAGAGACAGCAAGCGGGAGAGAGCAGCTGTTGCAAATCGCGGATGCTGCCACCGCCGCCACGTGCCAATGTCCGAGATGCGAGAAGCGGAACGCAAATAAAAGTAAAAGTCGCTGAAAGCAAAAGTGTCAAGTTTGTGTGGCTCGCGGCCCCCCCACCCCGGACCCGAGCAGCCGCTGTCGCTGTCGCTGGCGAGTCCTTCGGCAATTACAGTTGGAAATTAGAATTGCTCGAGTGATAAAAGCCCAAAAAGAATTTCGGTTGTGCCGCCGCCCCCCGCCCCTCGCAGCCGCTGCGGTTGAAATGGAAACGAATACCGTTAACCACATCCAATCTCCAAAAATAGAAATATAAACGATACAACAAAGTGCAAGTACACACACACACACACACAGGGACACACGCACACTGTGACAGGGACAAGGACATAACGGCGAAAAGGGAAAGCACGAAATCGGCTGTTAGGCAAAAAGAAACCGAAAGAAGACTGGAAGTTTGTGTTTGTTCCGCACACAGACGCACGGACAGAAGGACAGGAGGACGGCAGGACACGAAGACACACAGGCACGGCCACGCAACGTGTGCGAAAAATTTGTCATCCATCCGACTGACTGACTTCTGCGCCGCTCGCACAACAAAGGACCCTCAGACAGACAGACGGACAGCACGGGAAAGGCGCGCGCTCTAGCGAAATTCACGCACGCACGCCCTCACGCACTCACGCGCACGTTTAGAGACGCAGCAGCCGCCGCCGCCACCGGCGCTGCCACTTGACTTAACGGCAGGCCCAGCGACAGTCAACAAGGACTAAAAAGCGAGAGCGAGGCAACGCCACAGCTGCTCGCGGTCGCCCATCCTGCGTGTGTGTGTGTGCGGGTGGCCGATTTTTGACAGCTGTCGCTGCAAGGTCAGCCGCTGGTTGCCGCCGCCGCAGTCGGCAAATCAGGAAAATTAAAAAACACAGAAAACTGAGAGCAACAAAAAACAAAAGAAAATAATACGAAGCAGCGACATCATCGCCGTCATATGACAGTCACCGCGATTTTGGTCCGCCATTGGCGACGCGTGGAAAATGTTTGAGAAATTCGTGGCAACATATGTGCGTGTGTGTGAGCAAGTGAAATTAAAATTCCCGCATGTTTAATGAAAATGCGAAAATGCGCCAAGTCGCCGTCTAACCGCCATCTTGACGTGGGTATAACGGTACAGTACGCCTCACCGACTCTGTGCGTGAGTGTTCGAGTGTGTGTGCCCGTCAAATCGTTCGCCAGCGGCTCAATAATCAAATTGCGGCAGGTAAGTCGGCGCCCAAAGATAGAGTGTTTTGCCTACGGGTTTCTTTATTTTTGTGGTCTTGGGCAGAGGCTTCAAATGAAAATCGTATTTTTTTCTGATCGCTCTTGGGTATCGAGTGCCCAAATATATTGGTATCGAAAGTGTAAAAGACAACTCTAGTGATCGCCCTTGGGTATCGAGTGCCCCAATTTATGGGTATCGATATTTTTAGAACGCTGAGTAAATTACTTGGAAGTGTGATCGATATCAGAGCACCTGGCAACTCTGCTTCAGCACACTTGAAATTCAAGAATGTTTAAAAACGATAAGCGATAAATTTTTGCAATAAAACATTTTAGGATTGCCAGCGTTGATTGCCTTGGACGGCTCTTAAAATAATTCACTCCTTTTTATTGCCCGCCTAATGCAGCGTCAAACTTTGTATCCTTTTTTTTCTGCGGCTGTCGGGCAACGTCAATTTGGTTTTGGGGTTTGCAGAAAAAAAAAAACAAAAAACTTTCGCTTATGCAAATTGTAAATGAATTGAATTTGTTGAGCAAACAAATGGTAAATGAATTACAAAAGTTTAATAACATTGGCAAAGCACCCGCAATGTTGCCGTTGCCCTTCCACCAGCGGGACGGACTGTGGCTGGCGTGGGAAAATTACTTTTGGGCTGCATGGAAAAACCAATTAAAATTATTTACCCACACACACACACACACACGAGGTAGCCAGACCGTCCAGGCCCCATGTCTCGTTTCCCGGACGGAGCGGCTCCCCTGTCCCTTCGAAGTTGTAAAAGGCAAATAAATAAGACGAATGAATGTGGCGAGTCCTTTTTTTGGGTGGCTCACTCGGGCAGCTGTAAATTACAAACGGCATTAGGCAATCTTACCAATCGTGAGCGGCTCCCGAATTCTCCCCAGTTCCGTTAAGGCAAATTGGTTGCAGCGCATAAAAAATGTTAATTTATGGCCCAAAGAGCCGAGAGTTTGATGAAGAATTTTCTAAGGGCCGACTCATTTAAAAAAGCGAATATGCAAATCAAAGCGACTTTAAAATACTCTTAGGGTGTTCTGCCTTTCGGGTTTCTTTATTTTAAAATAAGAGTCGTATTTTTTTCTGGGTAACGAGTGCCCAAATATATTGGTATCGAAAGTGTAAGAGACAACTCTGGTGATCGCTGGCGGGTATCGAGTGCCCCAATATACAGGTATCGATACCTTTAGAGACAGCTCTGAGTAGATTACTTGGCAGGGTTATTGTGTAATCGATATCAGAGCACCTGGCAACTCTGTTTCTTGACCTCTGCTAAATCGTCTCGCCTAAGAGATGAAAATAATTGTAATCTGAAACAGATGGCCGAACTAATGTGCCCCATTTATCTTCGGCTAAGAGGTAAGGGTAGAAGGAGCAAAACACTTGGCTGCGATTGCTTTTGGGGCCTTTCAGTCATTCATAGAAACGGCGTTGCGGGGCGTACGTGACTGTGTCTTTAAATTAGAAACCCAAAAAAAGAGAAAAGGAAAACAAAAATCAAATAACCAGCGCGTCGTTTGCTTCGGTTTGTGTTTGTCTGGGCGGCGGCGGCTTTTGGAATTCTTTTTTGTTTCAATTTGAAAATTTATGGGGGCTATGCAAATTGCGGGAATTAATTATGCGCTGCATTTTCTAACGACTCTCAGATTGCGCACAATTAACAAGTTTTCCCTTTTTGCGCACACCTCCCCCTGCCCCCAGGCCATTTCGGTCGGTACTTAATGCGACTTAATGTCCTCGTTTGTCGCCCACCATGAAAACATTGAAACATTGCAAAAAGAATAAAATTATAAAACCCGGCCATAAAAATAAACCGAGACACCCGGCTGAGGGGGCCAGGCCAAGGATGGGGCTCCTGACCAATCCTGCGACTCCCGGGGGCTAGATTGCAAGGCATGCGTGCGTGAACATTTAATTAAAGCGACTTATTAAGTATGTAAATTTTCCGCAAATGATTAATTTGCATATTTATGAGGACGCGAGGCCAGCCAACTGTCAATTATTTTAGTTGCGCCGCAACACGAAAAAGGGTTCGTAGGAATTCCTTTAAATTTCCTCTCGCGCATCAAATGGAGCCCAAAATTGAAAGCTTTACTCTATTCCTGACCCTCTCTAATTACACGCATCCTCCCAGGGAATTGCCTAGGGGGGTTGACATGTAACCGCCAACGGAAAAAACTTGTAAAAAGTTTGTAAACACAAGCGACTTATGAGGAAGTTGGAAATGAAATAAGGAAACCTCGATGGCTCGTTAACTTTTCTCTGGCCATGGAGGCCAAATGGCTTTTCCCGGGCGCCACAAAAATGCCAACCACCAACGGGTGGGGCGCTGCTTTTCGGCGCTTCCAATTGCGTTTGGTTTGTGGCAAGCCAACCAACCTCAACCTCTAATTATTAAGTTACACCTGTCATCCGGCTGGGCGGTGTCGTGATGGCCCGCGGGCATGTCCAATTGGCTGTGTGGCCGGTCGGGTGGACCAATTAGTTGCATTTCTGGGCCGGCGACTTTTACGTGCTCCAATTAGCGTGTCATCGGGCCAAACGAATCCTTCCGAAGCCCGGCCAGGCATGTCCTTGAAGTCCCGCGCGTCTGCCGCTGTCAATCAATGGGGCCATTTTTCTCTCGCTGACATTGCTCATACGCCCTGTGTGGACGCGCGAAAGGCACGTTTCGTTTCATATATTTTAAGCTGCTTAGACGCCGGCGCCAGGACTTTGATGTGCTGGGGGAAATAGAGTATCCTTTGCCTGCCTTTTATGGCCTTTGGCTGCCTAGTTAATTGGACTGTTTGCAGCTGAAGAGGCGAACGGGAATTAAATTTGTATTTATTTTTTTTTCTCGGGGTCAACGAACTCATCCAAGGGCCCGGCCAGTTGCCTGTCTGGCTAGTGAGCTTTATGCGTGTAGTGTTCCCTCATTTTAGCTAATTAAAACGCCCAACCAACCGCCCACCTCTGCAATGCCCGAGTGGCCGTGGATGCCACGTTCATTTGGCAAATGAAGGCACGACCAGGTGGACGGACGTGCGCTGGCGTTTCTTTCTCATTTGCAGCGAAAGTCAACAATTTTTAATTTGCCAAACAAACCCCGAAACATAATTAATTAAAAAAAAAGAGAACCTCCCGCGAAATTCTAGCGCGAATGGTCAGCGCACGAAGAATCGCCGGCTGATTAAAATGAAGCGGCAAAACAAGTCCGCATAAATGGCTGTGGCACAAGTGTCAGTTGTTTGCTTGCCCCAGTAGCCAGCCACGCCCCCCCGCCCCTCGTCCTGCTGATGTTGACCTTACCGCTCGTCAGCGTTGTTGGTGCTGCTGGGATCGCTGCTGGTGTTGCTTTTGTTTTGCCAGCTCGCATTCATTTTGTTTTAGCATGGCAAGTCAACAGCAGCGGCTCTATTCTTGTGTTTGTGTGGCCCCAAGGGCGGCATCAACTGGGCAGCAGCAGCAACAACAAAAATATGCACTCTGCCACTTTTCTATTTATAGAAAATATGCATAAAGAACCCACACACACCCCCAACCACCCACCCACACACACCCGTAGACTCTTATAAACTGACCAGTGCAGAAATTTACAAGGCAGTTAATTTTGTAGCCTTGATTTGCGTTGGCTTCAATCAAAAGATTTGCCAAAATTACGCTGTGTTGGCAAGTTCGATTTGTTGATTCAATTAGTTGACCAATTCTAATGTTAACTTTGGTTGAATAAACGTATGCAAATTTTGGCAAATTCAATCGGCATTTAATTGCTCTGTGATTGTGCGATTTCTCGTGAGAATAATGTGTGTCAATATTGCGGTCATTGCATTTTATTTTTACAATTTCATATTATTGCCATTGCGGTTGGAGTTCAATCGGTAATTGGCACATTAATTGCAATTTGGGATAAACATTTTAACTGGGAATTGGCCGGCCGCAAAACTCTGGGCGGTGTAAATCTTCGCTTGGCTGGCCAGTCGACCCCAAAGTCCTCAATTCGGCCGGTTGGGGTTCATGAAAAAGTCAAACGATTTATGCCATAAATTTCCGGCTCAATGATCAATTTTTCGTGGACGATTTTCCTCCTTCGATGGCCCAATTTTCGATTTTGTTTTCATCGTAATTAAGTGCAATGCCGTCCCCTCCTTGTTGTGGGTAATTAGTCATGGGCTAATGGCACTCTTAATGGCCACATCACCTCGGCCTCGGGCGGTGGAAGCTGGTTCATAAGCCATAAAAAAGTGTTGCCTACTTTTGCGGGCACTTATCAGTCGCCGCCTGTGGACGTGCAAAGATCGTAAAATTGCCGCATAAAGCGGCACCAGCAGACGTCAGTTTGTTGTGAAACTGAAGCCGAGAACTGCGTAAAGTTGAACTTTTCGCTTCGCCTCGTTTGCCGAAATCAAAACACGTGCATTTACGAGGCCAAAGGCGACCAGCGACCAGCCAGCAGAAGTCGGGAGGACCGGGGCAGGTCCTAGCAATGCAATCACAATAAAAACTCACGCATACGCACAATTTTCATTATAATAAAAATGCGCATAAATATCTAAATGAGCAATAAAAAAATGTTTTATGTTCAATGCGAAATAAACCGCGCATAATAACGACCCACCGGTCGAGGCCGATTCCTTCCAGTTCAGTTGAGAGTTCACCACCTTCCTGCCATAGGGGACATTCCAAACGACTCAACTGACTAGACAGACCACAACGAGGTGGCCAATGGACATTTCCCACTGACGGGGGTCGCTCTAAAAGGTCAACATTGATTGGCAGCTGCCGGTCGACTCACCTTTGTGTGGATGGACACGAGATTGGCATTTAGAACTGCGTAAGTCATAACTTCGCTTAAAAGGGATCTGAAAACGCCAGCAAAGATTGAGGATTTCTTTAAAAGCAATGGCAGACCCAGAAGCAATTCCAGCCACATTCAATGGCTTGTCTCAAATATTTATGCTCTCTTCGCCAAGTCCAAAGTCCTGGGCTCACATGCGGAGGCGGGCGGGCGGCACACAATAAAAGCGACATTAAAATGTCAGAAATACTTTTTTGATATTTACAATTTATGAATAAACTTGCTGCAGACCCATCTCCATATCCGGCTATCCATAACATAAAATGGCATTCTAACGACCGAAGGCAATCGACATGCAGAAAAGTCAGACAGGACATACGCAGGGCACCCACGTCCACCCACGACCGTTGCCATTATAGCCTCGCCCAGTTCGTTGGCTTGGGTAAACAGACTGCAATACAAAACACAAAATCATAAAAGTTCATCAAGCCTAACATCGAATCTTAAATACTCTACGGCTTTTTAGGCTTCGAAGAGATCTTTCGTGGGGCTCAGCTGTCAAAGTCTCTGAGAGTTCCCAAGATCTTTTTGAGAATCGGGTCTTCCAGTCTTCCTTCTACAGATCGAGACTTAATATCTTTTATGTGGCTAGAAATGCCAAGAACTATTCGTTTTTATTTCTGAATTCCATAAGCTAAGCTCCAATCTATCTTTCAGGTCTTAAAGATCAAAGATCTATAAAGAAGTCTTTGTTGTTATCTCTCAAGAATCTTTATTCTTTATGACCTGAAAGGCCCTGCTGTCGATCGGAGAGATAGAGTAGAAAATAAAGGCATATGGCGAATATGCATATATGCATATTTATGTCGCACACACACACACACGCACACCCACATCCCCATCAATTGAAAGTTTTTACATATTTCCTGTGAGAAGAAAGCAGCCGGCGGAGGGAGCGGCGGGGCTGGGCGCTTAATTTGTGCGCCGCCAGTAAATTGCCAGACGGCCAGTTGATTAAAGCACTTTCACAATCACCCACCTGCCACTGGAGTGTGTGTGTGTGTGTGTGTGTGACCACAACATGGGCAGTTGAACGGCCCAGCAGGAGTGACAGTGACGGCGACGGCGGCCTCTGAAAGAGATTACTTAATGACGGGGCGTATGCGTAATGTCGAAGACACAGATGCCCGCTAATGGAGTGCGGAACGGGCATGTTAATTTCCCTCTCCGCCAGTGCAAGTGGAAAAATCAAACAGACCGAAAAGTTGGACCAAACTTACGGCCGCCTTTCCGATTGATAGGCCGGGTCAGCTGGGCGGGGAAGACAACAACAACAACAATATATAAATTACTGCTTACTTATGCTCTTTACATGACACTCAGGCCCCCCGCCGCCGCTCGGGGTCGCCATAGGCAGGGCCAACTGTCACTGGCAGGCGGCGGGTGCAGGACAAAGTGAGGGACGGAGCGGGGGTGTAAAAAATGGCACACGTTGCGTATACGTCACGCACAACAGATGAGAAACGCAATTCTTTTTTTTTATTCATTTCGCTTGTAGTTTGCCGAGCAGCAAAGAAGAAGCGGAAAATAAAGAAGAATTAAGGGCAAAAGGAAATGTTGATGACGTGCGTATATGCCCAAGCGTGCGTGTGTGTGTGTATGCACGTTCGTCTAGGTTAAGCGGAAGAGGAAAACGGGGTGAAGGCTGGGTGGATAGCGGAGTACAACGAAGTGGATTGGATTGGGTCTAGTTGGGCAGATTGAGAGGAAGTCGGTAGCAAATGAAACATGCCAAGGACTACAAGTTGGGGTCCATTGCTCCGATTGCTGGCCAAAAACCATCGATGCCAACCGCCAATAACCGACCACTCGACAAGGCCAATCGAAATTTAGTGCCAGGGAGTTCGATTTTGATGCCGAAGGGAGACGAAGGAATTTTTATGTTTGCCTTTTTTTAAGGCTTTAAATTTTACTCTCCGTAAAGGAATCCTTCATGTTGCCAATTTTCAAAACTACAAAACAATCAAGAAAGAAGCCTTCGGATAGTCCGAGAAGAATAGGGAAAGAATTTATGTGTTGAACTCAAGCTGCCCGGCAATTTATCCTTTCACCGCCTAAATAAATTAGCTAAATTTAAGGCAAGCCAGCTAAATTCTTAAATACCATGGCAAGATCTTTAGAAAGAGACCGTCTTCTAAAAGCGAAGAGCAACGATTTAACGAAAGCCTTTTTTTTAGGCGGGGTTGCATTTTAAAGTGATCAGCCCTACGATCGCCAGCACAGCTGCTGCCTAAATAAATAAGATTACTAGAATTTGAAGAAAACCTAATTGGACAAATCATAGAACTCTTAGAATCAATATTATTGAAGCTCCCTAATCCAGTAAATGAAACTAAGATTAATAAAAAAAAACAAAAATTGAAATTAAATTGCAAAAGCAACAAAATCGCATTTCAAATTATATTTATTCCGTTGAAAAATCTCTTTTGAAATCACTTTCCTATCCTTTTGCTACGTAAGTCAAATAAATACCAATCAAGAACTATAATCCCTCTTTGGAATCAATTTCTGAAGAAAATAAATTCGTTTCTTCAGCAAGAACTGAATGAATGAAAAGACAAGGCGGATGCGCGAATGTTTCCCATCCGATTGTCGTCAGGAAATGTCTGATGCCATTCAAATTGCGTATTGAGTTTGACGCAAGAAACTTCAAACAAAAAGAAAATATAACGATTATCGGCGAGAGGACGAAAAAAGCGCCCCTCCCCCGCGCGTTGGCTTCCTCGACTCAAATTCACTTTATTCTAAATCGGATTTCCGAGCGTCTACCCCTTTTTTGCGCCAAGTGACTCGGTTAGCTTGACTTCCGTTGGCTTAACATGGCGGCCGTGCCCACGCCCACGTCCACGTCCAGGCCCCCACTCACGCCCTGGCCACCAAAGCGGATGTGACAGCGCCGCATTCAACTATTTGCATAAATCAAAACGACGTCTCCGCGTCTCCTCATCTCCGCTTTATCCGTTTTTTTGGGCGGATTGTCCCATGTGTGCCATTTATTTACCTGAAGAGCCGTCGACCGTTTCATCCTCTTTATGGCTTTGCATTTTTCAAATAATTTGACTTGAATCGTTTAAATTTTGGCCCGCTGCCCATCTGCCCAGCTACACGGGCACACAAACTTTCCCAAGCCTAATGATGTCAATCTGGGCTCGCTTTTTATTTTTTAGCGCGGCGCTTTGTGTTTTAAAGCAGACTTGCCGCATATTTGCCCAGTTTATTTGACCATCAGCCCACACATTCATCATAAGCGGACAGGGGAGTCCGCTTGGGGGGAAAGCCCGGCAATCGCAGCGGCAAAAAGGTTACAAAAATGTGCGCATATTTCATGTCCAGGCCAATGGGCCTGGTGGGCGGGGGACGCGACCAGGTCGGCCTGACGGGGACAGGATTGGCGGCTAGAGAACCCTGCCTGCTCTTGGGTATGCTGATAGGAGTTGCTTGCCAAAAAATTATATGGACCATTGGTCAGCAACAACAACAACAACAGCAGCACCAGCCGCAGGATGAGATGAACGGGGGAAGGAGAAAAAATAAAAGCCTTAGCCAGAAGCGAGATTTGCTGCGGGCTGGGCAACCCTTCGGAGAACGAGGATTCTGGAAAGGACTACATGCTGTTTGGAAGGATAATGGATGGGGGTGGAAGCTGGTTGGAAGACGACGGTAGTCCGTTGGCCAGGCATATTCATAAAAAACACCTTTGATGTAATTTTGTTATGCTTTTTTATGGGCCCACCGAGTGGCCGACCACTGGCCAAGGCACGGGGGCTGGGCTGGGGGAGAGCCTGTATGAGTTGTGTGCTTGTCCTCGCCGCGTCCACTTTGGCATAATGTGAGCCAGGACACATCCAGGACACGCATGGGAAGTGAACGAGTCGGCATCCTGAGCTGGGAGTGCATGAAAAACTCACTGACACAAAAACCAACTTAGTCGAGGTGCGAAC
This sequence comes from Lissocephala sabroskyi, assembly GCA_037075105.1. Taxonomy (NCBI): domain Eukaryota; kingdom Metazoa; phylum Arthropoda; class Insecta; order Diptera; family Drosophilidae; genus Lissocephala; species Lissocephala sabroskyi. The sequence continues at coordinate 89,933 of JBAMCP010000100.1, read as the reverse complement.
ATGTGACGTAACTGGCGTTGGAGTGCTGCCCCCACACACACACACAGAAGCGTGAAAAGCTACGTCATAAAATTGGGTTATCAAAGACCGTAACGGGTTGAAGGCGACACTGAGCAGGAGCGCCAGGGAGAGAGGGGGAAAAAATGCCAGCTGAAAAAGCAGAGCGCATAAAAAAATGGCAGTAATTATTTATATGCCGGCACTGGGGAAATGACATTTGCACCTCAGAGCTGAGGGAGGATCACGTCAGCTTCAAAAGCGGACCATGCACGTGGCAGCATATCCTTTTCAAAGGACAACGTGTGGCCAATGGCAACTTCGTTATAAATATTCCAATGTAGAAATGTTGCAAATGCCGAGATAACTTTGCTCACAGTCAAACCCACCGGGAGCTTCAACAGCTTTAAAGGCCAATTGGCTGGCAGGGAAATGGGAAATTTTCTAATGAGCATTTAACCTAAACGTTGCCAACGACGAGAGCTTTTACATTCAATTTGAGCGAGGAGCGATTTTAATTACTGCTGGCAAAGCGGTTTGGTTTCAACTCGATAAGAGGCTTTCGGAAGTCAGCAGGGCTAAGACATAAAAGGAGTTAGGATTTAAGAGGATTAGGGGAATCGAAAAGGTCTTTAAAATTGGAGACGCAAAAAAGAGAAATTCGTCCAACTGTGCAACTGTTCACCTGTTTTTATAACCATCCACTTATTTGCCCGACTGTCTGCCTATCCAAGTCTTTATCTGATTGTGTTTTTTACCTGCCGCTGGGACTAACCATTCGTCCCTTTTGCCAGACGTGTTCAATGAAACTGATAAAGAGCCGGTCACTCGCACGGACAAATGGGCAGATTAAGCGACACAGAAAAGGCCAAGCAAAACGATGGCGAAGTGAACAATCGAACAGCAAGCAGATGCGGAAATGAAGACCTATTTTGCCGTATTTTGCAGATTCTCTACTCCTTAAATGTTTAGGAGAGCAAAATTACCTTATTGCTAATATAGAAAAATTATCAAGGCGAGTTCGGAGTGAATTTCTCTGGTTTATTGGGGAAGCTGAGTTTTTGATGAAGCACAAATTAAAGAACTTAAATTCCCATAAGAAGTTTACATGATAAGCTTAAATAAACACAAGTTCTGAATTTTCAACACCCCAACAATGTTGGGAATTCCTATTGTAGTTGAAATCAATAGAGCTATTTTGTGGGCTTTAAGCTGGGCGGTGTCGATTGAATGTTAATTGTTTAAACTACACAAGTCCGGGCGGGGTATTTTGGGTTAATTGTTAGTTGCTTTTGAGGGAACGAGAATAATGGAGAGCAGGTGTTTAATGTATTTACGGTTTGGTAATTTTCGGCAAGCTGGCGAACTCATCAAAATTTCACAGCCACTTGAGAGATTAGAAAAGCACAAAATTTTGCATGGGGTGTTTGCCCAAAATAGAGGGTGCGGAGGGCAGGACCAACTGGCACTCCGACCTTACGTCCTTTCGGACAAGCAGCTTAGATGTGCTTCGAATATTCGTTATTCGTTATGATTTTGTTGCTGTGTATTTGTGTTTCTTTTTTACTTTTGACACAAAAATAAATTGCAAAAGCAGAAAATGAAGAGAGGTGGACAAAAGGAGAAGCAGAATTGAAATTGAACAAAATTTTGATAAGCGTCGGGCTTAATGAACTACCCAGAAACGGTGGCCAGGGAGCGCCAAAGAGAAAGCAGAAAACGACAGAAACCGAGGAAGCTAGAGAGAAAGAGAGATGCGGCGAAGGGAGGGGGACTGTGAGATGAAGGAGCCCGGGGAGCAGAGAGTATGCTTATTAAGCTGCCACCCGAAAAAACCGGACGTCAAAAGTATCAGAGGGAAGGGCGCGTGAGGCGGGGCGGGCAGGCCGGCAACGCCGTCGAGGGGCTTTTGTTGGTATACCTTTGGGACGGCCAAGTGGTGGAGCTGGCGTTGAAGGCGGAGTCGGCGAGCTTTGTGTTTGCCTACAGCATCTCAAGGGCACGTTTCCGGAAATAAATAAAACAGAACAACATTTTCGGCTGCCGCCTTCAAAAATTCTACAAAGCAAAAGTCGTTGCCTACTTTTTTGGGCTCGGCAAGGCAACGGCCGCTGGGGCGCGGCGGTTGCTCGGCGCGAGTGGGAAAATAAAAACCAAGCAACATAATTTATAAAATTTTAATGGCCCCAAAATATTTGCACAACAATATCTTTCGAAATGACCTCGTTGGTCCAACACCGAGCGCCCGGTGGGGCGCCTTGGCCCTCCCAAAAAATATTTGCCACATAAATTTTGCGGTGGCCTCCATTCGCAGCCGGTTGTATGCATTTGATTTGTAATTTAAAATTAATTAAAATGTAGAGAGGACTCATAACTTAAATGCCCACCGCCCCTCACGGCGGTCGGTCATTGTCCGGTCCCGTCTCGATCTTTCTGAAACCGCCAAGGAGTCGTTGAGTTCGAGTCAATATTTTTATTGCAAAGACATTAAAATTTCAATGCGGCTCGGTTGTGTCTCGCTGCCAACTGTAAATGCTGAACGCTGCCAAACATTCAACCGTCCATCCGCCCATCTGTGCCGGCTGTCTTTCTGTCTGTCTGGGGGATACAGTGGGGCTAAGCCGATTGCTATATAATTGAATCCTGAGCCGCAAGATGAAAGTTTTATGGCAACTTTCAGTTAAGGGACACTGTGCTCGGCGCTCTCCTTTACACCTCCAGCAGGATGCGTTAAAATCGGAGCCGCCGCAGACCAACAACAGGGAGTAAAACGGCAACAACAACAACAACTTTTCGCTTGTAAATTTTACGTCAACATCCTCGCGGCATTTTTGTTGTTGACTGCGCAAAACTTTGCCGCTGGGAGTATTCTTTTTTTTTTGGGAAGGGGCCGTCACCGTCAACGTCGCCTCGCCATCTTCGTCCTTTTTACTGCCTTTGTGTTATCGCCACAAAAATGTCTCAGGGCGGCTGGGCGGTGGTATCTATGTGTGTGTGTGTGTGCATTAACGAAACTCAATTTCAACTTTTCACTCTGTTCATGTGGAAAAGTTTCCAGCATAAGCAACCAGGCAACGAGACAGCCACCGTTCGGGCCACCACCACCACCCAGCCAGAGACAATAATTCGGACCAAATATTCGGCTCTCACTATACACAAATATATGGGTGTGTGTGGGTGTGTGTGTGGGTGTATTTGAGCTGCGGTCTGGCAAGTCAACGACACATTGGAAAAACATGCAGTCAAGGTATAAATTTTTGGCATTACTCCGGGCCGGGCCCCTGCTAATATCCCTCCGAGGAATGTTAATAACAGCAATCAGAAAGTGGGACGGGAGGCGGCGAGGAAGATAGAGAATGAGAGTGTGTGGGTAGGTGGGGAAGGAGGGTGTGCAAGGCAAATAAAAATTCCCTCGTTTCCATTGGCCTGTCTGTTTTTTTTGGGCTGCTGGTGGACCGGTCGGTCGTTCGGTTTATAATTCAATTTAATATGCAGGGCAAGATGCAGGCAGGCAGGCGGCAGGGAGTCGCAGGATTCAGCTTTGAAGTTTAATTTCCAGAGCACAGCCGCAGAGGAAAGAGAGAGCGCAAAAGAAAAGAAAACGGAAGGCGAATGTATAAAAAATCAGGGCCAGAGCCAAAATTATCCACAGAGCCGACGCCAGAATCCAGCCAACAGTCGTCAAGGCAATTGCAATTGCCGGAAGCCCCGGCTGCAGGCCAAAAAGGAATTTTACCATTTTTTCCTTTCCGTCTGACGGGTCGAAAAGAAAGAAAACCCCACGGCCCCACACGTGGTCGGCGGGACTTTATCGAAATTTGTAATTAAAATCAAAAGTAGAACCGTGAAATTTCCAGCACAGCAATTTATCATCAAATCAATGAGCAACTCATTTTCCAAATTTAAAAAAAGAGAGATGGATGAGCTAGGGCCGCGCGGGGAGGGGCAGGAAGACACGCGCCACAAGTTCAACTGGAAAGCGACAGGGTACAAATCTCACCGACAGCTGCCGCTGATTGATGATGCTCAAATTACAAATTACACCGAAATACACGCCGACTCGACTCACCAACTCACCAAGTCACCGCCGCCTGCCCGGCCCCGAGTGTTTTATGTATAAAAATAGTAATTTGCGTTATGAGAAAGAGCGAGTGACAAAAAGGAAAGTGTAAAAAGCTGAGAGCTGCCGCGTGTAGCAAACCTGCCACTTGGGGCACTCGGGTTACCCAGGAGGCATTTCCGCATCCTGCTCGCGAGCAATTCACTTAAGCAAACAGGCTGGCGGGCGGGTCGGTCGGTCGACGGGGCCAATAAAACGATTCACCTTATTTGGTTTGCTTAATGAATTCAAGGCGGCGTGGTGAAATATTTGATTGATTATCGTCATCAGGGTAATGAATGGAATGCAAACATTTACCCGACCGAGCCCAGAAAGGACCCGCAATTAAGGACCACTCGCCGCCCTAGCGGCCCCACAACGACTGCCCGACTTCACTTACCTCTCTCTCTCTATTTGGTGGTCATCATGTTGATAAACTCCTCATAGTTGAGGGCCCCATCGCCGTCCAGATCGTATTGACGTATCAGATCGTCCATCTCATCGTCGCTCACCTTGAGGCCGAGGGCGTTCATCACAGTGGTCACCTCGGAGGCTGTAATATTGCCCGAGTTGTTCTTGTCGAAGATCTTGAAGGAGTCTCTGAGCTCGTCATCATTGTCGGTCTTGGTCATTTTGTTCTTGAGCATAATGGCGAACTCCTGGAACTCAATGGACCCATTGCCATCGCTGTCGACCTCGTTGATCATCTCCTGGAAGTCGCTTTCATTGGCCGGCAGGCCGAGAGCGTCCATCACTTTGTGAAGCTCTCGAGCGGTTACACTGCCGTCCTGATCGGTGTTGAGGATTTTGAAGGCCATCTTGAAGAGCTCGAGATCGTCAGGGTTGATATCATCAAGATCCATGGCGGAATTAATTAATTAAAAAAGAAAAAAAAAAAAAAACGGAGAATTTTGAGGAGCACTGAGAATTTTGATTTGCCTTTGACGACAATTTCTAGGCAAGAGTATTTGTAAGTCGTTGATGCCGGGCAGATCCAGGCGACTATCGTGTTTCCATTTTAAGCCTTGTGAGAAAATTACCAACTGCTGGCAATGGGCGCACAGCCTCGTTATTCGCTGCTGGCAAACACCAAAGACAGGATGGCGAAAGCTTTTCCAAAATATCAAATTTCCGCTTGCATTGAATTCAATTTGAAATGCTTGTCAAGACATTTTTCCAAACGCATTCGCCCGCGCGAGACAAAAAAGTCGACCTGTCACTGCCTGCCCGCCCCATAATCAAACCGACCTACAATTCCCGCTCCCACCCGCCCTCTGCCCACACCTTTTAAATTGCGTAAAGGACATGCCCGAAGGAATTCAATAGTTTGAATCACCGCTGGCACAAACACGTCACTCAAGGTGCAAAATACTTTCCAGTTACACGGACAATTCCTTCCCTTCGATGGCATTGAAGTTGATTAATTGATTGACACACCGACCAATCAAAGCCGAAAACTTTGCCACATCTGCAAATCGGTTGGTCAGACAGACGACGACTGTTCAACTATTTATAATATTGTGGTCGAAAGTTTTTCCATTTCCCGCAGGCAGGCTACCTGGGACAATTACAGTTGGATGAAGATTTTGATTTTTTCAAAGGGAGTCGGAGTCTCGTCTTCTTTAAAACTGCAAAGGAAAGCTCAACGTGTTGGTCCACTGTCACTGCTCCCCAAGAACCTGTCAAGAGTCTGCGGCGACTTGGAGAAACTGCAGGGGCTCTGAGGAGCTAAGAAGTTTTAAATGAGGTTGAAGGATTGATGCGATCTCTTTGGGGCTCCATGGAAAGGTTCATTGAGACTAAAGGGGCTCTCCCTTTTTTGGCTGAGATTTTTTAATTTCTTGGGGACGCTACGGTCTCTCCACGGCAGCTCGAAAAGTTCATGGAGTTTTAGGGCTCTTTTTTAAATCCAAGAATCTTCCAAAGCCCCTGACAAAAGTCAGTTGATTTAAAGCTTTGGAGAGTTTATTTGCCTTTTGGCTATTTAAAACTGAAATTTTCCAATTTCTTGGCAACGCTTTGATGGGTTTTCATGGCTCTTTTCTCTGCCCAATCATCTCCCTAAGGTTTCTTAAGGAATCCCTACAAAGTTCCTGTTTTCCTCATAAAAATCTTGTGTCTGCTTCTCCATAACATTAGGGCTCCTTTCCCTAATCAACGCTGCCAATGGCCTGCAGCTCTTGAACTCCTTACATTAGCTTCTTTCGTGGTGTTAAGGAATCTCTGTAATGCCGTTCTCAAAAAATAATATAAGCATACCAAACTTAAGGATCTTTTAGAGAACCCTTTCGGCTACCTCGTTAGGATTTTATTGGGAGCCTCAGAAATCAGAATTTGGCCCTGGCTGGTGCTGGTGCCGGGGCTGGGGCTGGGGCTGGGTCTGGTGCCGGGGCCGGGGCTGGGTCTGGTGCCGGGGCTGGAGCTGGGCCTGGTGCCGGGGCTGGGTCTGGTGCTGCCGTAGAGCTGGTCGCAGCTTCAGTTGTCACCGTGGTCGTTTCGGTTGTCGGCACCGGCAGCGGCGTCGTCACCTCTTGCGGATACTCAAAGTTATGCGGATCCACTTCGAAGCGCTTCAGCCGCTCGTAGTACTGACCGAAGAAGAAGGCCTCCAGCTGGAACATCTTGTAGAGCCGATAGTAGCCCTCGCTCACATATCGGTTCTTGTAGGCCCAGATGCAGTGGTTGGGCATGGCCCCGATGACGTCGCCGTGGTGCTGCAGATCAATGTCGCAAGGCAAATGCAAGGTATCGAAATCGACAGGAACGTCGGGCACTTCGCCACCAGATGATGTCTCATCACCTGCACCGCCTTCGCCACCGCCACCGGTTTCTCCTTTGCTAGCGCCACTGGCCCCGCCGCCAGCTGCAGCGCCCCCGCCACCAGCAGCGCCTCCTGTTCCACCACCACCTGCCGCGCCTCCTGTTCCACCACCACCTGCCGCGCCTCCTCCACCACCGGCAGCGCCTCCTGTTCCACCACCGGCTGCTCCTCCTGTTCCACCACCGGCAGCGCCTCCTGTTCCACCACCGGCTGCGCCTTCTTTATCGTCTGCTCTGCGTTTCCAACGCCTCAGATGCCGGACGACAGGTGGGTTTGGCGTGGTTGTCTGTGAGCTCTTGAGCGTTGGTCCGCTGGGCAGTGGCGGGCGGGAAAGGGCTGTAATTGCCCGGCCATTAACCTGGCTAGGAAGTGGGATCTGTTTGAACGCAAAATTGGAACATGAGGAAATTCCCAGGATCTCATAAATGACTTGCCCATAAAACGCACGTGCAGGCGAAGGTTAATAACAAATTTATAGGCAGGTGCATGGCTCCCAGTAATCCGATTTTCTATACAGCTCAACTGTAACTGTGTGTGTGTAAGTGTGCGTGGGTGTGTGTCTTTTTGGTTTGTTAGCTGGAAAAAATAAACAAAAACGGCTGTGAAACTCTAACAGCTCCGCCGGGGGCTGCTTTGTGGGCGCCTGGGCGGCTCCTTTATATTTATGCCTTCGTGTTTATGGACTGCAAAAAAGCCGGAGACTGGAATTGCCAGTGCATCTCCAAAGATACGGTTAACTCATAAAATGCACACTTGCAAATTATGGCCGCTCCTCACATGTGTTCGAGTCCTGGCTCCCGAGCTCTGTTCCGTAAATTGATAACCGCCCATCGATTCAACATCAATTACCCCGGCCGGGGCCAGCCAACTGAAAACTCGGGCTGGCGCGAGTGCTACTGGCAGGCCTGTTTGCGAGGCTTCCTCTTGGCCGCCCTCCAGCCAATTGCCCAGGGGGCAAAAGGATATTAGAAAAGCCACATGGCCGGCGTCATCGATGATACTGTCCAGCCAGCAGGCGACGCATGTGAAATGACAGCGGCAAGAGCCACATAATGACCAGGACCGGGGGTCACCGGGCGGGCAGATCGAATCAGATCGATGAGGGCAGGGGGGGAGACGCATTCGAGGTGTGCACAAATAGAATGACAAGCGTAATCAAGGCGACAGCAGCGGCAACTGGAAATTGGAAAGTGTAAAACGCCAGTTGGCCGTCGAGTCAACTTTCCGGCCAACTCGACGGCTGGACGCGTGAACGAAGCGTGCAAAATTGAAATTGAAACGAAATTCCACATCCGAGGAAATGAGCCAAATATTTCAAACGGAAATGTTAAGAGGCCTGTCTCTTTATCTCCCTCTCTCTCTCTCTATGGCATGTTAACACATGTCACTGACTGACTGCTCATGATTGCATGACTGGCCTGGCCCAGGCCCCGCTTCCAGCAGCCCACAGATGGCCAGGCCGGGGCAGAATGAATGACAATTGTTTTGACACACATGTCGAAAGGACTGTCAAAAGCGGACCCACACACACACACGCATTGGGAAAACAAACAGATGGAGAGATCCATTTGCCTGCGTCCTGTGGGCTTAATTGAAGTTTTAAGACTCGGACAGGCGTTCAAAATATGCAGATATTTTGGTATTTTTGTAGCCGCCCCTCCACCCAGGCCTACGAGAAGTTTAAACTGTAAAATGATTGCATTATTAATGTGTTTACTTGTGGGTGTCAACAGTCGACACTTCCCCCGAATTTCAGTTGTGGCTTCCCTGTCTGTTGATGTGGTTTCTGCGGCCAACAACGACGACGACGCCAACGACGACGGCTGAGTGGAGCCGATCGAAATTCAAGTTGCCGTGGCCTGAAATGTTTGTGTAGTCGGTTTGTGCTTAATTGTTTGCACAAACAAGTCTAAGTCTATTCAATTTAAGGGGTTGTGTCATTTGTGAATTGGCAAATTAATATTCAAATTTGGCTGCCGCCTAACGACTGTTTGCTTTGGCCCCATCGATGGCTTTGCCCAGCACAGATTCTAGTTATCTTCAAGTTATCACAAAGAGTATCCCTTCAAATTTAATTGTATGACCGAGCAAACAATAAATTTATCTTCCAAGAAGCTGAACAGCCGCGCCTTGAGCGACGCTGAGCGTGGAATATTCAATCAAATCCCTTTAAGGAGAATGGAAATTTTACAGCGCTTAATTGGCAAGTTGAATTTCATCTCAAAGTACTTTGGGATCTTTTGAAGCTTATTATATTATTTTATTAAGAAAGGAAACAATAACTGAGAATAACCGACTAACTCGAGGTTAAAACAGTTTCCAGAAGATTATTCCAATCCAAAGGGATTAGAAAACTGACTTTGATTTAAGAAACTTGTATACAAAATAATTGATGGACATTTTTGGCTTTTTTTGCGACTTTTTTCGGGCCATAAATATATTTGATTTTAAGATTTGCTGGTTGACGTTTTCGTTATCGCCTCGTTCAGCTTTTTCTGATCCCTCGGCGGCCATTGGATTATAGAAAAGTTTTCCGGTTATCTTGGCGATTAATTTTGATGGACTCGAAGCCCACACAAGGATTAGTTTTTAACCTCGGCAAAAGCTCAATTTAGTATTCGCCCGGCAAACACTACAAGTTTATTTGCGGTTTCGGCTCCACCCCCTTCCCCCGTCCGGCTCTCCTTGCCCACCACTTAATTTGATTTCCCCACCCACCAGCTCTTGGCCCGGCCGAAACCAGGTCAGCCTTGCGCTTGGTCTTATGCAAGTTGCATGTGCAGCCTCCTTCGGTTTCTCTCGGCCCAAAGGAGCAACTAATAAGCCGCCGCAAAAACTTACATCGTTAACTTTTGGGCTTGAACGGCGGCGGCTTTATTGCCGAATTGCATTTATGGTCAACACCGACAATTCTCGGCTATATGAGCCGTATAATTAAAACGCGGGCAGGCGGCGGGCATTGCAGCCGCCAAGGCGCTGCCCCTCGAGCTTTCCCACTGCTGCTGTTGACTCAGCAGAGGTGGCAAAAGCAATTTGGCCGCATGTACACGCGTTCTGTGTTTGTCGAATCTCGTGCGTGTGTGTGTGTGTGTGTTTGGTGGTTTTAAAGCCAGTCAATCCTGTCGTCGGCAAGGTGTATGTCCTGGCATATTTAATGGCAAGTGGCGTTCAGAATTTTCGCCCATTTGCTTGCTTTTTTTTGCTGGCTTCCCGGCGGACCGGGTGATGTGCCAGGGCAGCACATATTTCGCCTGCGCCAGCAATTTGGAGCACAGCCGGCGATGCTGGCCGCCATATCCGCATTTTATATGCCCCTCTCCCAGCCCCCAGGCCGCCGCTCGTTGCCCGCTTGTTTTGTTTTCTTTGCGCGGCCCGGCGGTGGCATAGGCGGCCAGGGCGAGACCCTTTGTTTATTTGCGCTCTGGCGGATCAGAAAAAACTGCGCGAAACTGCAACCGTCGCCGTCGTCGTCGCAGTCGCCGTCGCTGTCACCTCCCACAAAGGAGCGGCGAAAAGTGGGTAACAAAAATACAAAACAATGTTTATGTGCAGCAAGGCAATCCATAGTTGCTGTGCCGGTGGGCGTGGCGGTGGGCGGTGGGTGTAATGGGCGGACGGGGACTTATGGTTGCTGTTCTGTGGTCCACGTATGTGCAGTTATAAATTGCAGTTCGTGCGCAACGCTTCGCTCGGCTTTGCGAGGAGTCAGCTGAATTTCAGGCCAGCCCCGCCCTCGCGAGCAGGTGGGTGGGGGTTAAGGGTCGGAAAAGCTGTTGTAATAGAATTAAATAACAGCAAAGCTTTCAACAATTAAATACGGAATTTGGTATTTGTGTGAGTGGTTGGGGTTAGTTGGGCGAAGGCTTTGGCCAAAGCCGGCCAATTAATTTCGCTGATATAGTAGATAAATTGCTGAGCCCATAATCCAATCGGTGGAATTGTGTGTCCGGAAAAATGCGGGCAACACAAATTAAATTGCCAAATTCCGATTGCTATCAGTCCCGGCGAGTAGAAATTCATATTTTTCATTTTCTTCCACTGTCAGCCGTTGCGGCTCCTATTCTCCTGCCTATGCACAGGATCTATTGTTGCACCGGCAAACCAACAACAACAACAACATCGGCATAATGAACAAATAATCGCCGAAAGCGATATAAAATCAACGGTATTCGGCTGCGGGGTTCTTCTTCACTTTGCCTGCGTTTATTTCCATTAGCATCGTTTATTTTAGAAGCCAGAAAATCGAAATACGGGCGACCATTTCAGAGAGACAGAGGAAGAGGGAGAATTTAATGGCGAGTTATTTGATTGTGGAGCAAATTTGTGCAGGGATATTTGCTGTTTTGACCTGGATAGTGGGCCAGTTGTTGAGTATGCAGAAAAATAGCTAATGGCAGTAATTAAAAAGCTTTATGAATTTCTATTTATTACGTAATACATTTTTACCCTTCACAAGTTCTCATTTACTTTTTTTTCTGTCTTTTATGATCTCATTAAACGGCTTAAAATAGTTAAAGAGAAAAGGAGACTGCCGAAAACGAGGAAGTTTCAAATTCCCCGACACTACTTCCGGTGTTTGTTCCATTTCAGTATTCTATATGATTTAAATCATCCATCAATCAGCAATAAATCTTTCACCTTAACTTATGAAATGATTGTTAAATCGCTAGTTGATCGCTTTTGAATTTATTCAATCTGTAGTCATTGAATTTGGCCTGTTTCGGCTTCCAACCATTCCAAAAAATTCTAAAGAACCTTTCTCTAAGATTCTGCCAAGGGCTTCAGTTAAAAGCAATGCCAAGGACGGATTGCTAGCCAACAACCTGCGGGCTGGAAACCCTTTCAAAAAATCGATTTCAACCCGCAGACCTGGTCAGCCGCAAGACATGAAGAATTCTCGCCGGCAAAGTAGAAACTAATTATCGCAATGAGAGTGCACATACAAGTGCCCAAGTGCCTTCCAAGAAGGCTGGGCGTGGATTAATCAATTTTACCTGTCAGGCGGCAAAAGCAAAGAGCAGAGCAAAAAGACAGAGAACCACATCAAACTGAGGCAGTGAGGCTTCCACATATTCGCGAGTGGAAGCACAAACCGCTTCATTTGACAGTTTTGGTAACCAGCAAAGGGTGGCAAAAAGGACACTCAGCCGGCTACCGGCTCCATTTGCCTTTTGTCAACGCCCAGTGATAAATGTGCAATCCGCTGGGCTACTCGGCATCCCGGTAATCGGAAGCGGGTTCCGGGCGCCGGACGCCTCGGTCTGCTTAGGATTTGGGGAGTCGCATTTCAACGGACGGTAATTAGTTGGCCGTACTTTCTTCTTTATTTCTGTGCTTTGTTCTATGTGATATTTTTCCATTTTTATTTCCCTTTTTAGCACTTGCCGGAGACTGATTACATGGCATTTTTTATGCGGACATTTTCCACGAATACCCCAAGACTCCAGGGTGCGGGAGGCAGCTGATTAATGGCAGGGCCTTAATCACATTACGTATACGCCCGGAATGGTCCAACGAACGTAATGACGAACTGACAATATGACAGTTCGCGCAGTTGCCGACAAATGAAAATATTTTGGACCACCTCGCCATGTTTCCATTCGATCCGATTCGATTGTTTTAAATTTACATAACACCTGAATAGGTGAATGAAAATATTGACTGAATTCCCCATTTGGCAGGCTTTGCGACGTCCCGTTGACGATCAGCGGCAGTCAAACAAATAAAACTGTTTTTTTCGGTCTAGAAGGATACGTAAAATTACCATATTTCCACCCCAACATAGGGGACCGCGTGAAGGAAAAAATAACAAAGCCGGCAACCCTAGCGGAGATAAAAACTTCAACGGAATTGGCAATGCTGTTGACACTTGCAGAGCGCAAACAATTGCCGGCCCACTGCATTCCCGCCCAGGCAGTTCCGGCGGTGACGTCTTCAATCCTGGCCAGCGCCGCTTATCGGGCCAACGCCTTGGCAATTTTCGTGTTTACGTGGGCTTTCGGTTTTGGCAACACTTGATTGGCTTTTGGCTGGGCGGCAGAGGGCAGTCGGCTGGAAGGGCGGGCTGCCTATATTTTTATCGTTTTACATAATTCAAATCCCGGGCTGGCTAATCTGGTCGTCAATGAGCCCCCAATTAGGGGCTAGGCCGTTAAATCCCCCAGAGTGCTGGCCCGGCCTCAAAAGTTGGCCACAAAATTGGCTTTAAATTTGTTTAAAAAGTGGTGCGGCGGACATACAAACCCCGCCGCCAGCCTCGATTCGGAAAAAGGCCAAAAGTTATGCGCGTGCCGCATGTGCGGCCCATAAATCATATTTGCTGAGCTCTCTGCGGTTCTGGGCCGGGATCGGCTCGGCCCTGCACTTCAAAGTTTGCCGACATTCAATCAAAGTGCAAAATCCACAGAATTTCATATTCGTCACGTACGTGTGTAAAATTGTATTTTTTGCGCTCCCCAGCCCTCGGCCATTGTGTGTGCCCGGTTGTGTGTGTGGCTGTGTGCGATATTTGGCTTTTTGTACTAACCAAGCGCGCAAACATATTTGGAATTACAACAAAGGCGTCAACACCGGCAATAACCGCCCTGCGCCAAGTGGCCGAGTAAACACCGAACTCGAATTTAAATTCAAATGTAACTTGCCATTTAAAGAGGCGGCTGGGGGCATCCGTCACTCCGTTCACCGGCTGACATGCTAATAAAAATATTTTAATATCGTATTATGCAATGCAAAACGTTCATACAATCATAATATTTGTGCCTGCATATGTGCGACATGCCGCCATTTGAATGGCAGGACGACCAACGCCTCTGCCTCCACCACCGCCAGCTGCGGGCTGATTGCCAGCATGTGGCATATCGACGGGTGGGAGGGAGGCGGGTGGTTGGCACTGAGAACGGTCGCCTTCACTTTGGATATGGGTAGCCGTGGCCGTTGTCGTCGTTGCCAAGACCGCTTTATGCCACAATTTTCTAATCCAACTTATCAACTTTACACTCAACTGAGTCGGCAGTGGGTCCGCCTGAACTGAGTCCTGTTTGGGGGGCCACATTGAATTGCCATTTTGTGTTGGTGTTTTTTTTCTTTTACTCATCTCAGTTGTTGCTCTCGTATGCTGTCTATGCCGTGAATTCTCTGCGTTAGCTTATTAAATATTAAAATGATAAAAATAGCGGCAGCGGCAGGAGCAGCAACATCGGCAGCTGGGCTGTTGAACGGCCGCGTTATGCCTAAAAGGCTGCTGTAATTTATTGAGCGCCGCTCTGCGCACACACATGTGAGCGAGCCAGTGTGCGTGTGTGGGAGGGTGTTTCACATTTTTGGTTATATTTAAGCGGCTTTTTGGCAAAAAGTCGGCCAGCACACACACCAACTCACATGCAGCGGCTGCAAAATTCTTGTATTTGCCAGAGTTTCGAATTCCAGCCAACGGCAACAGACAGACGCACACATGCTCACGGAATAATCGAATAGCATGTAAAAGCCGAGGGTGGGACTTAAAGTTTCTTCTTGGCCTTCGACTATGCAGATCCTTATCGGAGTTGGAAAACAACGAAATTTATTTGTACGACTAGAAAATGGCTTAATTTTCATCTCACAGGGCAGTCAGTTTTCTTTTAGCTCTTCAAAAATCCAATATAATATAGAAGGAAGACTTCAATGCTCTCCTTACTAATCTAACTCGCTAATTAATAAATATTAAGACCAATAATAAAGAGGAAAGAGTGAAGCTGAGTTTTTCTTTAGTTAAGATCTCTCTTGCTCTTATAAAGCTTATCTAGTGGCTATTTTTGCTCTTCTCGGTGGCAGGCACCCGAAAAAATTTCAGAATTTCTCTCTTCATTATGAACCAAGAGAACTTTAAGTTTCACGGTCGAGGGTACACGACCCTCAGAGCAACCCTGACGATTACCAGCATAAAACTGTCCCTCTCTCTCTCTCTCTCTCTGTCTCTCTGTTTCTCATCCTCTCTCTCTCTCTTTCCACTCTTTCTCTCTCCACCTTTCATCTCGATCCGAAGGCAAACTCATAAATGGTCACTCGATTTTGTGGGGGAATCTTTGGGCGCCCCTCGGCAGCGTTTTATGATGTTGTATACACAGTTTCTTTTTTCTTGGGCAGCTTTTAAAGCGCAGAGGTATATCAGATACATTTATATTACAGCAGGTGTAGTCATGTGTGTGTGTGAGTTATGCAAATGCGACAATGTGCTTGAAAATGTTTGCAGAGCGTGAATGAAAATGAATCGCACTTTGGTTGCTTTTATTTTATATTTTTTTCTCGAATGTGTTAGGCGTTGATTGCCGAAATTAGCATCTATTAAGATTACACTTTATGCGATTGTTCAGCCAAAAAAAAAAAAGAAAAGAAAACCAGCAACGCCTCTCGGTTTATTCCGAATCCTGGGGCCGCTTTCGTTGGCTGTTTTTATTGCCGTATTCAAATTTTGGACGCAGTTTTGCGCATTGTGCGCGGGAATAAAGAGGAAGGCCAGTAAACGGAGACGTGGAGGAAGGCGTCTTGTCCGCTAGATAATAATGTAAAAATAAAAAATATGAAACGCAGAGAAAGGAAGAAGAATCGAGCAGGAAAAATGAAATCTCCTAGCAAAATTAGCATATTCGTCTGAAACCCTCGGCATTTGCTGTGCTAAATTATTAACAATAATAAATGCAGTGCGTACTTGGTTTATATTTCATTTTTTTGCTTCAATTTTCCAGTCTCGTTGGCCCGTCTGCCGGGCGTTTTTTTTATGTCTCAAGCGAAGTTTTCGTAGCCGAGCTCAGCGCTCGTGCAAATATTGAAAAACTTTGCTGGTTCTTTGTGTATAATTTTCTTTTCCACTCACCATTTAGCCGTTTGGGGCACAAAGTTGATATTCTTGTTTCCGTTTCGGTTGCAGGCGCAGCAGCAGGAGAGCAGAGTTGGGCATGTCCACAGCCAAAAGGCTGGTGCTCTCGCTACGTGGACGTAAGAACTCACAAGGCAACTCGGCCACATCATCGACCCGCCTGGTGTCGGCTGGCACCTCGCCCGGCCATGAGCTCGACGAAATAGCCATTGTCTCTGGCACTGGCAGTTCTAGTCATCATTTCTCCTATGGCGGCTGCCTCAGCATCGATAGCAACAGCACCGCGGCCCGATATTCAACAGGTAGGCTAACCTCCTCCAACCACCAACAAAGCAAACCCCAACCACCATCACACCCACCGTTCCTCTTGTTGTTCTCTTCTCTGCTTTGTATATATAGAGTTTTTGAACCTCTCACCATCCGATGTATACGCACTAGAAATCATCCGCCCCCACCCCTGCCTCTTCACCGTTAAACTTTCAGCTAGAAAACTTTCTTTTTTAAGGTAGACGGAATTAATAAGCATTTTTTATGACGAATTTCGCAGTTTAAGGTTTAAAGCACATTGCGTACTTTCGTGGCCAAATTTCACCAGGCTTACAGAAATCAGAAGTAGTTGATCGCCAAAAAAAATCCCATTACCTAAACTTAAATCGGTCTTTTGTGCGTGAAAGTATTCACCACCCGTTCCAACCGAGTGCTGCATGCTCATCCCCCCCCAAAATAGATTCGCACGGGAACGAAGGACGCGGTGGTAATGCTGTTATTGAACCCCGAAAATGACACGCACACGCCGACGAAGCATCGAGCCAAGTTTGTAGTGTCATTGACACTTTGTAAGCGAATTTGTCGCTTGCCAGTTAACATAAATTTATTTGCCAGGGCAATGGCAGCCGCCGGGCAGGGATTGCTGGCAGGCAGACAGAAACGGGCACCGCAGGCGACGGGCGATAGATAGAGCGCGTCCTTTAAGCTTATTAGAGTTGCCACCGATTGCCGCTACCTGGCATCCCAAGGAGTCTGCGGCTTGGCCATTAAGCGAGGCTTTTGTTCTTTCGAGTTGGCCATTTTGGCGTCGCCCGTCGCTGTTGTTGGCAATGTTTCAATATTTTATTGCCTGGCTGGGGTGTTTATGTTTTTAATTTTACGCTTTGATCATCGTGTCGGAGGTTGTTGGCATTCCAACCAATCACTGTGGGGATTACGGCCAGACAGACGCCAAATGCGAGCGGGTTCATTTTGGTCCAAGGAACTTTAACGATGGCTCGTTTCGCCAGTTGCCCGGCGGGCCAAAGCAACGGCTGTGAAATCTAAAAGAGTCTCGACTGCAACACAAAAAGCCATTTGCATTTTTATGCGCTTGACATCAAAAGTGGAACTCTAACGGTGCAAATTAAAAGCTAAAATGGCCCTAAGCAAGCTCGCCAGCTTGCCCCAGCCAAATGACGAGGGGGAATATGAAACTTGGCCGGTACGGCAAATTGGCCGGGTGTTGTAAGAACCCCGGCAAATGCGCATTGATTTTGCCAAAGCGCCTTAGAAACACAGACAACCCGACTCGCTTGCTCGCTGGCTGGCTGGCTGACTGACAGACTGGCAACTTAATGGCCTCGCACGTCTGCCACGATTGAGCTACAAGTCTGCGTTGGGCCGGCCCGCCCACTTGGGTCTTTTGGCCGCTCGACAATGTTGGCCTGGCCTACTTCCCGGTGCGTGTGTGTGTGTTTGTGAAATGAAACAAAACTGTTGGTGTGTCTGCTTCTGCTTGCGGTTGCGGGGCCAGATCCTGGGCCCAATCTGGCTGCGTCATTACGTCAACTCAAGTTGTGCGGCGTCTGTCGCACTGAAAATAAATCAATCAAATGACAAATATGCTTAGGCAATTGTCAACCAAAGTGGGGTAGTTGTAATTTCATTTCTCTGGCCCACACTGGCTTGCAGTGCCTTTGCCGCAAGGACTTTTGGGCTCTTGGCCGCAGTTTTCTTTGGTTCGTGTTGTTCTTTTGCGGGTTGCTCTTGTCACATTTTATAGGCCGCATATGTTGCCATCATTTTTCTTCAAGCTGTCCATGTGGCAGTTTGGTTTCCGGCTCCTGCTCGCACTTCATTCCAAATGGAATTCAATTTATCATGCGAATTTCGGTGCCATTCGGACTGTTTGATTTTCCCCGCCTCGTTTCTTCTGCCTGCTTCTGTTTATTTTGACATTAGCAACTGCTTTCAATTTGTAAGCAGCTGGTCAACATTGCATGCTCCCCTTCGCCAATTCCATTCACTGGCGACTCTTTCGTCGTCGTCCTCCTCGTTGCCGTCGTCGGCGCTCTGCGAATGCAGGCAAATGGATGGGTGGGAATTGAATGCTGTGGTGTTTTTGCTGCCATTGACATTTATCGCTTGGCGCTTTGCCTTTAATGACTGTTAAGTTGTGGTTATTGTTGATGTCGATGCGCACGCTTTAACGCCCGCCGACGCCCCGCCAAATGCCATCCTATAAGCCACAAAAAAAGAGTCACAACGAAAAGGGATTTTCCCTAGGGAGAGAATAAGCGCCAATGTGATTACGAATAAGTTTCATAAGCCGAACTGGCAATACCCTAAACCTTAATTGATTTAGCATTAACAGAATTGAATCTCTGATTCTTTGGATCTTAAAATCGGCTCTGCAATTCGCACAGCTTGCTCCATTTTGCATTAAATATTCTCTAATCTGATATGCTTTGCCCAGCTCTTGTGGGTAAACTTAGAGTATGAATACAAAAAGGAGAAAAGTTCTACCAAGTTTTGCCATATTTTTCGCCACGCTGCTTTGCACAATTTTCAGTACATTGCCCCCGATATCAACCACACCGAGTGTGGCTATATAGAGGGGTGTGTGTGTGACAAAGGCAATTTCAGCTTAGCTTTGATCAAAGTTTTCAACTGTGTCCGTAAATTAAATTTGACTCTGACAGTGTAGAGCGGCGGGCGAGCGCATTGAAAGCGAGCCAAAGCAGCCGCAGTAGCGGTCGAGAGAGAAAAAAGCATAGCACAGTTTCCAGAGCCAAGTTGCTTGTTGATTTTTCCGTCAAACGCTTGGCCCTGGCCAGTGGATTTTTAGTACATACGCTTTTGTCAGTTTATTTTCACACAATAAACTTTCATATATAAACTCTTAAGTGGGTGTATCTGGGCGCTGCACAGTGGGGTCAATTGGATTAAAAATCCATTTGAAAGGTTAGCAGCAAATCGAGAATTTCGGCTCGTTAAATGTCCTTTTGTGTCCACTTGAAGTAGTAAGTCTTCTTTCCTTCTGAGTGTCACTCTGCTCGTATATTTTCATTTCATCTTGTCATAGAAAATAGTGCCTGCTTTCATTGGATCGGTTATTGTCGTCGGTAGTTTTCATCTATAATTGTAAAATAATTGAGTTTTCAGTTCTTATTTACGCCATTGAACTGTCTGCCAGAAGTTGGAGATGAAGGAGAACCCACAAAGTTTTTCAGTAGTTTTCGGTGACCTGAATCTTATAAACTTTTCGCAAAGTCTACGGCTCGGACTGGGACTTGACGGCAATTTTCGCATGTTTAATTAGTTTTATTTACCACCTGGCGACGGGCCTGCCTAGCTTGAATTAGAATTGATGGCAGCAACAATTGCCTGGCAACGTGAAGGAACCACACACCCAAGTCTGGACCTCGGCTTCTTTTTCTCTCTCTCTTGTTGGGTTTGTGTGTGTGCCCTAAAAACTTGCGGACGGTTAAAAGTTTTACCCGGCTAAGTGATTAAAAGCTGTCGGCTTTTGTGCTGCAGTGAGCATCAATCAGCCGATGAGTTGAACCTGGCGAAAGCCCACCTGACAGCTTGATGGACAGGAAAAACGGAGCTCTCCGTTCCCTCGCTCCGCCGCTGTTGTAATTTGAGCATTTCAATTATAAAAGCAATCGATTGCGATTGTTGTAGGTGTCCGAGAGCTGAGCTGGCGATTAAAACAAAGGCTATAAGTTTACAGTTTCAATCATTGAAATTTCCTACAAATTCACCAGCATCAACCGACGCACTGACGGCAATGCGGCGGCAAGAGTTAAGTTCGCATCCTTGGATCTGTCTGTCGGTGCTGTCGGCGTGTAGCGTGAAATTGAAATTCATGAAACGTAATACACTAAAATGCGCTGCACCCAGAGCCCACAGCGGATGTATATAAGCATTGCGCAGTCCTCCGGCGGCCAATTGCTTGGTTGCGTTTTAAATTTCTTGCGACAGTAACAATGTTGCCGCTGCCGTTGCCGTTGCTACTGCCAATTCTGGCTGGCTGGAGTGGCCCGCGGCTGAGTTTTAATTGTCATTTGCGTTTCAACTAACCCGAGTTGCCAAGGAACCAGCCGGGTATCTGTGGCGCAACGCGGCCACGTTGCGTATACGCCGAGTTGCCGCCACAAAGTTGCAGTTGTTGCTGCTGCCGCTGTCGTTGTTCTTTTATGTCAGTTGGTGTGTCTTTGTTGCCGTAAGTGAAGGGCAAAGTGGAATGTAATTTTTATTGAAATAGTCAAACCCACCGCCGCTCCTCCCCCGTTTCATGTCCTTTCTCTGCCCTCTGCATGCGTCACTAGGCAGCTTAAAAATATGCAACAAAATCCAACACAAAGTTCCTCCAACTAAAAGGGTTAACCAAGGGGCAGGAGGAGACGCCCGGGCAGCGTCCAAGTGCAGTCCGGGGGGAGAGTTTAGGGCAAGGGCCGGCCATTTGAGAGTGTGTTATACAAAGGGGCACTCAAGTTCGCACACAAACATTTGCCCAGAGCTTTGTAGGTGGGCATTAACGGGTCGCCCACCTATAGAAACAGTGGGTCGAATTCTCGTCGAGTTCTTGGTCACTCCAACCTGCTCCGTTGCCCATAAGCCTTGTCCCACTGTGCCTGGCGGCGGCCTGTGTGTAAGCAATTTGAAATGCAGCAATGACAAGCAGCCCGGCAGGTGAGAGTGCGAGAGCATTGGCCCAACAGAATTGGCGACCCAACCGCCGCCTCGCCCGGCAAGGACACGGGCACCAACTGGCCATGGATTTGCCACTGAAGTGCCTGACTTATCAGCTAAAGTGCAGCATTAAAATGTGGAATAAAAAGAAGCAGGCAGAATTATAAAAGCCCCCCGCTGCCCGAGGTAATGCAAATTTGATGGCGTGACACGAGACAATGCCTGCTGTGTGAAGTCATTAAAGCTCAGCCGATCTTAGAGGCCAACGGCCAGACAATGTAAACATATCGTGCTGTTTGGCCGGCTGTGTGCGTGTGGCCTTCCGGCCATAAACCTATTATATTTAACCACAACCTAGTGTCTGCCATTTGTAAGCCGTCCAGCTGGCCAAACTGACTGAAATGTGTGGGCCATATTGGGCGATAATTTGCCATCTAGCCACAGCGGACGCCTCACTTCCGTGTACATATGTCCCGGGGATTAACTGCCGGGGATTAACATTGAACCGGAGAAACCGCAAGAGTACGTCCGCCGACGCGCGGACGGACAGGCGATGCGTCACTGGCAGCCGCCGGCCGAAAGCGGCTGCGTGAAATTGGCAACTAACCCGACGATTTACGTGGACGACGAGATTAGTGACGGCGGCCGGCGATTACGTTGTCATTTGCTGGGACGTTTAACTAAAATTTGCTGACAATTTGCGGAAGATTTTAAATGCGCCAGGCCAGCACAAATCGACGGACTGACAGGCCTGTGTTTTCGTTTTTATTATTTTAAAGAAGAAATTTTGGCAAATTTATGTTGTAATTACGCGGCAAACAAAATTAAGTTTTCCTGGTTGGCCGACAGGCGGGCGGCTGCGGGTGGCCCGGCCAACTGGCCCCCGTTGCTAAGCGGATTAAAATTTTTCCACTTTTGGCCAGTTCCTTTTCGCCACCACCATCATCGTCCTCGTCAACATCATCGTAGTCGTGGGGAACCGCAGAGTTGCCTGGCCTGCATTGCCACGTGGGCCGGGCAGTGGGCCGCCCCGGCGCTCCACTTGTGTCTTGGGCAAATTTCCTTTTTACAATGCGATAAGCACAATTACTGCGCATTTGGCGCTCTCCGCCACTGCAGTCCAAGGAAATTATAAGTTCAAGCATCAGAAGCGGCCGCAAGGAAAAATCAACGGAAGCCGGCCCAAAACGAGGCGCTTGCCAGCATCTTGGGCTGTGTGTGTGGAGTGTGTGTGTGTGGGTGGGTGGGTGAGTGCTTTGTGTGCTCTGTTGTTTAATTTGGTTTGTATGCTTATCACGTCCCGCCTCAATTTGCTAGACGGGGCCCAGTGGCGTTGGCTGCCGGTTGGCGGTTGTGCGTTTCGTTCTGCCCTCATTTTTATTTGCCTCGAAATGAAAAACTAAAATGAAAAATCTTTAAGTCCCTCGGCAGCGACCGGAAAAAAATAGAATCATCAACATAAAAAACGCCAGAATTCTCGGTGGCCTCTGTTCTCCCAACTTTCGGGCCCGTAATCGCATTTGCCTGCCAATAAACTCGCTTAAATTATGAGGCCAGGATGCCTGCCGCCTGGCCACGATGAATCCAAACTGCGGCCGGCAATGGCAAGCTGAGTGAAGGTTGATATGATTTCCATTTTCGCTTGACACTCAAAAAAAGAACCCAAAACCAACACGCAAGTGGGAGCAACGTGGGTGCGCACAGGGTGATCCGCAATTGGGAGAAACTTACCAATCAAGGGAGCTTCCCCGATCCTTTTTAACCCACCAAATTTGATTTGTTATGGGAATTAATTTAGCTTACTTTTAAAATTAATGGAATGAGTTAAGGTTCCTAAAAATCGGCAATCTCTCTATATAATATGTTTATAAAAGAATCTATTATTAAAATAGATCAAAGTAGGAAATGTCTACTAATTCGGGTTCCCATTTCTTACCATGGTATATTTGGATTAGTTGCAGAATTTGTTCCTAAAGAAACTGAGCTTTTTCGGTCCATAATTTATAAAGAAAAGATTTAATAAGAGTTTCCAATTTTTGAAGATATTTCTAACGTATTTGCTTTTGCAATTCAGTTCCTTTGACCTCAAATTCTATATTCTGGTTATTTGAATTCCTTTACCTCCCGATTCCAAAGCAGCTCAAAGATCCAACTTCAAATGACTGTTTAATATTTCGAATTCCATTTCGCACAGTCCAACTGAATTTCCTGCTTCGTCAGAGAGCAAAATTCCTCCACTAAGTGGCAATTATGCAGCACCCTGCACCTAACAGACATGTGTTATGGAATTCGGAGTTCGCGTGCAAATTCTGCATGCGCTGGATGCATTGATAGTGAGCCAGGAGCCGGAGTCGGTTGGGGTGAGGGCTGACAGCATTGCCGTTGCCATTGCCGGTGCGGTGGTATGAACGCGTTTGCGGTAAACTATTATGACCGCAATCAAATTACCAATTGCGACAGATGACGTCCAACGGTCACAGTCGCATGTAAAATTGCCGGGCGGTAATCACACTGCCATATGCAAGGACAGCCTCACCGGCACCCGCACCAGATCCCACCCAATCGCAGGATTGTGTGGGTTCATTGTTGGCGGCTGTGTGGATGCTTCACTTCGGGGCCTTTCATGCATATTTAAACAAGTTTATTTGAAGTTGAGGGCATTGCGAACAAAGCGAGAGGGGAAAGCCGTAAAATGCGATTACCAAAAACCCGGCCGGGGAGTCTGAGGAAAAGTTGACCGAATTATGAAATGAATTGACCCAATGAAGTCAATTTTGATTGTGTGCTAAGCAATGCGAGTGGAGAGCAGCTTACGGACAAATGACAATAAAAAGTTCAAAGTATTTTTGATGATATTTTCCAATGAAATTTCTTCACCCGCACGCCCGTCGGCCAAACGCAAAGGAAAATTCCAAACGGCCCTGCATGAGGTGAATGAAATCATAACGCTGGAGCGAGGTAGAAACGACTGAACATTAAATTCAATACGATTAGGTCCGATCTGTGTGGGAGTCTGCCTGCGTGTGTGTGTGTGTGGGTGTGTGCACTTAAATTTGATATCCTTTGTGCCGCACTCTCAATGGCTTTTGGGGGCGTCTGGGCCGAGGGCTGGCTCGCTGCGACGTTTGGCCGCTCGATTGCTGACAGCAACTTGAGGCATTTCCACAGACCCACCAACCCAGAGAGATAGAACGAGACGGAGAGCCCATAACTGCGAGTGGGCGTAATGGGCGTGGGTGTGTGTGCCAAGCTATTTAGGTTTGTCCGGCCATTAATGCACAGCATCATTTGACCTAAATACTCATGTCCAGCTAATGGCGGAGACGCCGATGAAGCAGCACAACACCAACCAGGCCCATGGAGCAAAAAAAGAAGAGAATAACATGAAATAAAATAACAACAAGGAGAAAATATCGAAAAGCAAACATGTGGAGGAGCGGGCCATCGAATCACCAGAAATTATGGACCATCCGGCCAGCCAGCCGCATCCTCCGGCCGCCGGCGGCCTCGCTGACGCAGTTAATGGTCAGAATTGGGCAATTTTTCATGGCAAGTTCGGCCAACCCAACGAAGATGAAGTGGCAAGCGGGCCAGGCAGCCGGGGGCGGGCAAGGGAAACGAAAACACTCGAAAATCGAGAAAATACCAAAGTCAATCCAAACTAATTTATATGGCAATGGCAGTCTGGCCGCACATTCAATTTATTTGTAATTTTTTAACAATTTAACAGTTAAATTAAATTCACATCCACTTCCCCGGCAAAAGGGTCCGGCAGCCTTCGCTCGCCGGACCCGCAGAGAAAAAATGTCCCGCAAAAGTTTCCACAGAGACAGAAAAACCCCAAGCCAAAAAAAAAAAAGGAAAACAGCAGGCAGCAGAGACAGAAAGAAAGGGGCAAAAGCAAATACAATTATGTAAAAAGAATTTGAAAGTAAAACAACAACAACAGCCAAAGACAAACAACAAAACCAATGGCGTCCCGGCATCCTCCCTCTCTCTCTTTCTCTCGCTATCTCGTTCTCTGTCACAGGAACATTTCATTTTGAAAAATCAGCCAAGCCAAGTCTGTGCGACAAGGACCCTCGGTGTGGCGCTTCTTTAATAGTTCGCTTAAGGCGTTTAAGTCCGCTTTTCTCCCCTTTTAGTCCTGCGGCCGCTGACTTCCATAGACTGATGGAGATAGTGGTCCTTTAAGCCGCATTTACCTCCGTCCAACACTTCTTCTTCAATTATTAAAGTCAATCTATTGGAAAGAGATTAGCGTCCAAAAAGGTCCCCCAAGTCACTGGAATCGAGGCGTTTCTGGCAGCGTTCCAAAAACAAAAAAGAAAAGGGTTGATTACTCAAGTATCCCTTTGAGGGTCCTTCTCCGCCCGCCCAGCATTTTGCGGATGACATGGCAATAATTCCGTTTATTGAACTCCCTTCCTTCTGGTGATAATTAGCCAGGCACGTGGTCGATCCAACGTAGATTAATGCGTTTAAGTTAATTCATGTTTACATGACTTAATGTGCGTAAGTAGTCCTTGCCATGGGCCCCGGACCAGGAGCCAGAGGATGCACGTCGACGTGCCCCAAAACACAAAGCAGCTTGGCCCGTCGGAGGCCAGAAACAATTTCCGCCTTTCAAATTTCATGCGCGTTGTTGTCGGTCGGTACGCGCCGAGCGGAGCCCCCCGGGCATCTCCCAATCTCGATCCAATTTTTCGGGCATGGCCGGCAGGAGAAAGTTGGCCAGAAGCGGCCGAGGGGGCAAAGTTTTAATTACACTTGCTAGGGAAACACTGGCAGGGCTCCTGAAGCAACTAAAGCTCCCGGGGGCTCCTTCAGCTGCTGGAGATTCTGCTGCTGTTTTGTCATCCTGGCTGTCCGGCTGTGTCGGTCCGGTCCCTCGGCCCGGCCGTCTCTTTGGTTGACTTGTTGTGTCGGAAATTGCAACTTGAAGCGCTTTCAGCTTAATTTGAGTTGCCTTAGCTGAAGGCTTTCAAGATGCATGCACATTGTAATCACCAGCGAGCGGATCCGGGCCAGAAGTCTCGGGTTTCTGGCGAGCCACAAAATTTCGCCAACATGATTACAATTTATAGCTTTGGCATCGGCTTGCCGTCCGGCCTGTTTTCAAATCTAAAGCAAATTAATTTGGGTCCCGGCCACGCACACCAACGTCAGCGGGCAGACAAATTTCCCATTTCCCAAACATCAGCAATTTTTCATTTCCTTCTACAATGTAAATCTGTTTGTTTCATTTTAAATATTTAATGCCTACAAAATCGAATTCTGGATTTCCATTTAAATTTCTGTATTTAAGCTCACGAAAAAGCACTGATGTTCCTGTGGCTTATCAAGTCCGCACCGATCCAAAGTTATATATCAAATATACATATCTTTAAAAAGATCAGCGATCGGGATGCCAAATCAATTTTGGGTTGATATACATAAAAAATTAATTCAATCAAAATTATTTCTGCTTGTTTTTATTTTAATTTTTTGTATTTTTTCATGTTCTTTTCTAATCTCGTTTTCATAAATAACCAATGAGGCAATTTTTCTGGTATATAAAATTCTGTCAACTCTGGAAATCCTGTTCGGTTTTAAGTCCTTTTGAAAAACAGAATTTTAATGCTTTAAACCTTTACGTTCATTGGCTTTTGACGGCTGAAGCATCTGGAAATTTATGCCCAATCAGAAGGGAAATATTTCCACCTCTGCAGTGGTCGGCCAGACGGCCCAAAAATCCCATAAATTGAAGAGTTTTTGCCCCACACATTCACACAGCCTGGATGGGCCCCAAAGAGACCACAAATTGGAAAATATCAAAAAACAATTTGGCGCCGAACCCGTGAGTAAATTTTAATTCCCAGGTGGTAACTGCCGGACGACCTCCTTGTTGTTGTTGTTGTTTGGTTTGTTTGGTTCATCGGTTTCGCTTTCTGCATCACTTGCGCTGCTCTTCGCACAATTAAAATGCGCAGGGGATAAAAAACGAGAGCTGATTGAACAAAAACAGGAAAAGCATACACACAAAAATCACAAACTTTAACAAATTCGAAATGCCCACGAAGAATGGCAAATGGGCACGTGAGCCCAATGCCAAAAGTTCTCTATGCGCCCAGAGGTGCGAATGTCTGCCCATCTGTCCAACTGTCCTTCCGGGCTGTATGCGTTGGTGGGCTTTTGAATGCCTCGGCATCTCTGTGTGTGCTGCTGGGCAATGTGTGGCCGTGAATTGTTTGCTGTCCACTGATTGATTGATTGAACGATTGATGCACGACTGCCTGCCTGCTCGGCATTGTGTGAAGCAATGAAAGTGTGGGCAGCAGGCCGGCCACTCATTCCGCTGATCTTGATGTATGACATGCCAACGCGAAGGGACTCTTGCCCCATCACCGCTTCCCCAGCACCCCTGTCCTTATTCTGTCCCCACATTGAGGAGAAACCTCAAAACAGACAATTACGCTCAGCCTCACCCAAGCGAAGGCAGATTCTTGGCCTTTAATTGCTGCTCTAAGCTAAATTTAAAAGACCCAATCAAAATACTTCAATAAACAGATCAGTTCTCAGTTAAAAGAGAAAATTTAAAGCACTTTTCCCATATTAAAAGAAGCGTGTTTTTCTGGTGAAAGAAACTGCCAAGTTCCCATCTTGAAAGGTTTTTGATGGAAATCTGAATTGCCGATCATTCTGCCTTCCGATGATGTCCTTGTGTGGATGAGTTGGACGTTTGAGTCCCTTGTCCACATTGATAATTGGTCTTCTTAATTGAATTTCTCAATGGGCCGTTTCTGGTCTGGGCCGCTGTGTGGGGTGATTTATGCCGGCTGGCCGGTGCGGCTATTGATTTGCCCCATGTGACCCCAACGTGCCTAATGAGCTGCATTGCAGCCGCAGCTGGCCAGCCTGGCCGCTCTGGCCGGGTCAAAGTGCGTGGGGGCCAAACACGCAGCCTATTCAAATTTACAGGCTAATGACAAAATGGCCGAGGCGAACAAAAAGTTACACACGCGGTGGCTAATTAAACCTTCGTGGGCGTGGCCGGCGTCCTCCACTTGCGCCTACCCCAGCGCTTCTCTCATTAAATGCAATTTTAATTACGCGGCGCTGTTGCAAATTTGCATTAACCAAGCGGTCGTTTGGTCGGGCTCCATTGACGCTCCATAGTTTTTAATTTCAGCTACTTAAGCGGAATGGAAGGGGGCGAGGGGCGGATGGTTTTTTGTTCGTTTTTGCGTCGATCAAATTTAAATGAATTAAAATCATTTAATGACGATTTGTTGCCGCCAAAGTTGTCACTTTGTGCTGCCGGCCAATAAACAAATTAAATAACAACACTATTATGCAATCTGCATGCAGTTCGAAGACTCAAATTGAAATTACCACCACTGGGGCGGCATCCACCCACTCAACCTCCCCTGAGAGCAATCGTTCACCTAAACTGGCCGGTTGCCTGGTTGGCTGCTGGCTGGCCGACTGACCATCTAACCTATCTGATCCACCACCAGCACCACTTAGGTGATTTGCATAATGAGCAGGCCAGGATGGTGGACATTGCATTGAAATTTGCATTGCATACGCACAGGGGCATTTCACATATGCGCCCGGCTGGCTGGTGGCAATGCAATCGACAGCCTGGCCGCCCCGAACAACTTGAGAGCGAAATTTCATTCTTAACTCGCCTGTGGCTGGTTGGCCGGTCGGTCCTCTCAATTATCCTCTCGCTGGTCTTTAGGTTTGACATATTCAAGCTGATTGCGGCCTCACCGACAACTTTAATCCCAAACAAATGTATTGCAAAATCTCCGCAAGCAATTTGGCGCAATTGCCGGAACGTTGGTTGAAAGGGGACAACGGCAAGGGAAACCAGAAAGACTCTGCCCGGCATGCCGGTGTAGATTGGTGGCCGCAATCAATTTCCCGTCCGCCAGCCGCCAGAGCACCAAAATGCAAATCTCGGTGATTTGAAACAGAACCCGCGAATAGCCGCCCCGCCCTAACCCACCCAGCCAACCGAACAACCATCGACCGAGTGCATTAGTCAGTTTGGCAGTGGCTGGCTGGCTGCCCTCAAATGCACCGCGCCTAAGGGCGAAGGACTCCAGGGCAGTGGCTGGCCGAGTTTGGTGTGCTTTCTCGCTTCCTCGCTGCCTCTTTTCGCCTGCCAGCCACGCCGTCGTTTTGTTTTATTTCTCGCTCAATTAACGCATGTAAACGGGTTCGGCTTATCGTGGCCAGAAATTAAAATATCAGCCCACCAGCCTGCCAGCCCTTCGTCCGTTTTTCATGTGTGATTCGAGTAGGTTTTTGCCTAATCATGTCACGTCCGTTGCGTCTGTGGGGCTGTCTGCCGGCGTCACCTTGACAGGGACAAGTCAGCCAACGGGGGCGGCTCGAAGAGCTCCTAGCCAGTGCCGGGCTGGCTGACAAGGACCTCAACCAGGCCTCGCCTGAGATGGGCCGCCTGCCGTTTGTCACAATTGCCAGCCGCCTTTAACTGCGTACGCGTGTGTGGGCGGCGGTCGTTCCGGCCGACAAAGGACGCTCGACTTGGCACTAAGCACATCGTAAACAATAAGTTCCAACACGGTTATTACTTTTACTTAGGCCGGCCGGCCAACCAGCCGGTCGACGGTCGACGGTCGACGGCCGACCCCTGCTTGTTGGCGCCAATAATTTTTGCTTAAAATTGTTTAATATGCCGCGCCGTCACGTCCTTGGTGGCATTGGGCTCATTAGGCTTTAGGTGGATAGACCCGGAGGCCATTTGCCTGCTCCGCCTGTTTGCTGTCCTCGAAGGCATAAAATTCTCGACATCCGCCGAGAGGTGGTCGGCCGGCGGCTTGGCCGGCTCAAATCATAATCGTTACAATTTCAATTTACTCTTTTTTGACGACCACAACGGTATCCGTAATGCTGATGATGGCCAGGACATTTCAAGCACTCGACTCAAGCGTTGGGCTTGGCGGGCTTTCAATTGTCTGACTTTTATTCCTCAATGATTTCGGTTTACGAGCTGCAATTGCAATCAACTGACTGCTAAGTGCTTATTTCTCATTTAAATTAAACTAATTTGTAAGTCTTAAACAAGCCACGCACACACATGCAGACAGACAGCATCGCATGCCCTCAAAATGCCCTCGAGCCGGCGAAAGGGGAAGAGGGCGAAACTATTTTTAACCCAAATCCATTAGAGCAGTCACTCAAGACCGCTTTAGATATTTATGTGCCGAGTTTTCCCCTACAAAGGCAAAGTTGCTAAATACGCACACATGCACAGTGGGATTGAGCTGCTGCTCGCAGAGGTCACAGCAGGAAGCATCAAGTAAATAGCACCGACTGCACCCACCAGCCAGCCAGCCAGCCAGCCAACCAAGACTGCAGCCGGCCAGGGATGTGCGTGGGGCGGCAGCACCAAATAAGAGAGCCAAACAAATACGCAAACATTTATAAGACTACTAAGCTCATAACGAAATGCACTTACACTTAAGCTAAAACACACACACACACACGCGCAGAGACAAGCCGCAGTGTCGCCTTGTGGGTGTGTCGGTTTGTCAACGAATACCTCACGCGCTATATATTCCAATTTCCAGTCGGCCCAGTCGACCCCAGCAAAATAAATAAATATGCGCGCCGAGTTAAACAGCAACGACAAAGCCGTGGGAATGGCAGGCTCATCTGCCTGCCGGGAAGCCCCTGCCCTCTGCACAGTGGCGCTGAATCGTTTGCTTTCGGCATTTAAATAGCTGCCCTTCACCAACAGTTGCAGTTCCGGGCGAAAGGCTAACAAATCACAGCCGCCCGGGTGCCCGGTTGCCCGCTTGCCCGCTTTTCTCGGCAAATTTATGTAATTCACTTTGCATATTCCTGAAGGTAAATTAAAATATTAACACAGCATGCAATGTTCGTTCGGCTGGTTCCGTTCAACGTCAGGCAACGGCGTCACTCCTGCGAGTCCTGATGCGGGCCCATGCAGTTTTCATAATAATCATATACATACTTGTATAAAATGGCTGGCACATACGCGCGCAGGCAGATAGAAAGGACTAAACGGCATTTCCGTGCAACTTAAAAATTTAATGCAAATTTAAATTGAAACGATGTCGAACTTTATGGCATTCGCAGGGCGCAGGCTTTTATGCTCCCTTCCTCGGTCGTTGGCTCGTTTACTTTGTCGTTTATTGAAAGTGAGAATGGGGATTGTGGTTGGCTGATTTAAATGCGGGATTCGTTCGGTCGATAAGGAATTACGGCCTCGGTCTTGGATCTTTTGAGTTGGCGCTCCGAAATTCGATTCTTTAATTAAACCGCAGCTCCCCGGGGGATTTGCTCATTTCCTGGCTGAAAGGCCAACGCTGGCCATAAATTCAGCCAATTGGTATGCACATTGCCGGGGAAAGAGTATCCCCCAGAGAATTAGCAAGGACCTTGGCTATTTTTTTCCAGCGCTCCTTTTTATAGTTTCAGGCGGGACCGCCACTGCCGCTGTGCCTGCGTGTGTGGTGGTTAATGAGAATTGTGACAATTTGTTTAGCCGCTCGAGATGCCCACTCGGTTTTGCCCGCCCCTTGTGTGTGTGTTAATTTAATTGGCTGCCGGACTGGCCGGCCTGGTCGGGTCTGGCCGGACCTTTGTGCTGTTTCAGTTGGCCGGCATAATCTGCTGTCGCTTCAATTGAAAATTACGTGCACTTTTCGCCCAGACACGAACCGGCGTTGGGCGTTGCTTGTCCGCAGCCGTTGAGTGTGTCCAGGACACTTATTTGATTGTAAGCAGCCTGACATGCGCCTTATTACGCACTCGGGTGTACAACGCGGCGTATGAGTGCCGGCTGCCGTCTCGCGCACCTTGCAGGCGTTTAATTAAATGAAGTCATTTGCATTAATGCTCTCATTACGCCTGGGCCGGCTGCCAAAGGCACAAAATTCATTACTTAAATTGAACGCAGGTGCAGGACATCATTGCCGATGCTGAGCCTTTGTATCGCATTACTTCCTGCCGCTGCCGCTTCCGTATCGTGTAGTTTTTCCTCCATTAAACAATTACAAAATTCATGATTGTCATGCCCCAAATGCCAGCAATAAGAGAGCCCCAGCCTCGCCCGAAAATCGGGGCACCGAAAAACCAATCGATAAAGTGTTGGCAAACATTTAAACAACTTGTGTCTTGAAACTACGAGAGGCTGAGTGTAAGCAGGCCAACGGCCGCCAGGAACGGCCAACTGACCTGGTCGAGTGTGTGGCAGGCGAGCTGCTGGATCTCTTGGCGGATCCAGTCGATGTGGTAGAATACATCCGTGTAGATGGACGGCAAAGTGTTCGAGCCACAGCCAATGCGGTAGGACACCACGCCATACAGAGTGTCGTTGATGAAGAGCGGATCGCCCGTGTCGCCGGAGCAGGGATTCTCGTCCAACTCGTTGTCCAGATTGCCGGCACACATCATTTCCTCCTTGAATGTGTTCAGCAGTTTGGCGCATTCCTCCCGCGGTATCAACTTCACAACTATGTGAAGGATGTGAGAGGCTAGTGGACCGCCCTAGAAAAGGCGAACAGTCCTTAGTGCAGTCAGTTAAATGGGCCCAACGCTGGCTTACCAAACCTTGTAGACTCTGCCCCAGCCCATGACGGTGTAGTTGATGCTCTCCTGGGGCGGGGCCGTCGGCAGCTTCATGATGCCCACGTGGGGATTGTCTTGTGGCAGCCGCTCGGCCAGTTCGATTAGGGCGATGTTGTTGGTGTTGTACATGGTGAAGTTCTTGGGCACATGGAGCCCCTTCACCGGCACATTGACCGACTGGCCCTTTACGAACTTTAGGCGATTGGGGGTCCCGGCCACCACCAGCAGCACCCGAGGTCGATGCAGGATCTTCCGCTTGCTGTCAACGAAGAAGTCAAAGAATTAACCTTAAATTTAAAGTACGGATTTTAAAGCAGCCATTTTGGTTCGGTTTCCCCCATAAGTGTGCTTAGTTTCCCTTCCCGTACTCACTCCATGGCGCAGTGGGCCGCCGTCAGGACATGCTTAGGCCCGATTATGACCCCGCCGCAGTAGTGGTTGTCGCCGAAGTACTTGCGGGGCGTGCGGGACCTTATGGACACCACATACTTGGCGAACTCCACGGAGATCTCGCTGAAGTACGGCGTGGACAGCCGTTTAACTCGTCGGGCGCGAATCGCTTCAGGTGTCCTTTTCAGCTGAGTGGCAGAGGCGAAAGCGAGCACAACTGAAATGGCAACTAAACAATTTTGAAATCTCATTTTGTTCGTGTACTTGGGTTGTCAGTTTGGGCGGTGGGTGTCGGTCGGGGTTGTTTCTGTTTTGGCAGAGGCTACTTCATCATCTGGCGGCCAGCCTATTATAATTTGATGTTTTCGTAGCTGCTGCGTTGGTCACGCTTCTGTGTGGTGGCTAAAAGTTTTATTGCGTGACTTCCTTTTTCTGTCGTTTAAGTTTTCAAGTGTTTTCATTGCGGCCTCCGGGACCCAAAACGCCGGCCCGGCACGACTGGGGTCGGCCCGGCTCTCAACTCTTTGAATGGGATGCTCACCATTTTTGTCTCGGTTTTCTTTTTTGAAGCGAACGAAAACTTTGAGCTGGTGAACTTTTGTCAAAGTATTCTTGCTGTATCCTGCGGCCTGGGCCACCCCTGCTCGGTTTTATGCGCCGGGCAGATGAGTAAATATTTTCATTGTGGCCAAGAGGCTTGCAGGACGGCGAAAATATAATTGCCGCTCATCAGTTTTCGTGGTCTCTGGCCGCCGTCGCTCCCTAATGATATAAATGTTCGTGATGGGTGCTGATGATTTGCAATGGCAAGCAAATTTATTGACAATTCATGCCGAGGCCACCACAACTTATCGTGTCTGTCGGCGGGAGCGGCTATTTTTTTGTTCGTTGTTTAACTTTTGCCTCTTCAAGTTTGTGGGGAAGTTTCCGGGTTGGGATTCTCAGTCCCATGATTAAGTGGCGGCCATTAAGCCGCACTTGCTGCTCTCGCTTCCGCCTCGGCCGCCTGCTTTCTGCTTTCTCTTTCGCATCGTTATCTTGGGCCGGGCCCTGCATAAGAAATGGCAGAGACAACAAAAGTTGAAAGTTTAAATTAATGACACTCAACTATTAGCAAAATTAAAAAGTGGCCACATTATGTCTACAAACTTGCCTCCTGTTCGTTCAACATTTCTTTCGTTTTGGCTTTACGCTTCGGCGAGAGGAAAATATGAAAAATTCAAGTGGAAAAACTCAGCTAGGCCGAATCGCCTGGCCTCAATGGAAAGTGGCGTATGCTTTGCAACAAAGCCCCAAAAAGAATGCTATGAATTCACACAAATCAATGACGAATGGGATTGTGACTCATCGGCTTTTGTACTTTGTCCAATTGTTTGTATTTCAGCTGCCCCAACCACTTTCCATAGACCCGCCCAACCGCTGCTGCTCCACTCTGTGCACCTTGCCATTTTGTTGCTTTGTTTCGTGTGCGCTACTTTTTCATTCGTACAATGCAAGGACAAAGGTTTTTGTTTGCCACTTTTGTATCCTCTGCGCCCTGAAAGCAAGGGTTAAAAGGGCATATTAGTTTTGTTTATCTAAGCCAAACAAACAGGCATTTAGGCGGACCAATACAATGCGAGAAAAACCAAAAACTAATGAGGCTGTATTGTCTACCAAGGGAAAATCTAAAGCGGAGCCAGAAGCCCACCTCTACGACAATGAGACGAGCCTTGTAACTTTGTTTAGTTTCACTTTTCGAGGTGTGGCCGCAAACAAACCGAAGCCGCAGGAAGAACGAAATGGATTGGGTGTGTGTGCTGTCCGATTTGGTAATTTGCATTATGGGAAACATCTGATAATTGCGCTTTTACTTTATGATCAGCGCAACTAGCAGACTAACTTCTGGGTGTGAAAGTTTTGCCCCCTCCCCAAGCCTTAAACTAAAAGTTTGGCGGCGCGGCTGTTTAGGCATGCAAAGGAGCAACTGCTGCAATCGCTGTAATGAATAACGTGGCTTGATTTGTATCTAGAGCGTTAGGGGCAAGTTAATTGGAAATTATTGCCGAACGAGTCGGCCGAAGTTAAGTGGAATTCCATGTAACGCATACGCCGCATGGCCCACAAATTAATTTGCGAATTTTTCAATTCCACTGCAATTCCAGCTGCTCTGGGGCTGGTGTCACCGGCACCGCGGCAGTTGCGTTGTTCATTTCGACTAATTGAATTACACGCACTCGCCAAGTGAAACAATGGCCATAATTAAAAGCAAGCGGCAAATAATCAATTGCCACAGCCCCAGATGTCCAAGGGCGAGGCTGGCAGCCAAGACAGCCAAGAGGCGCCCCACAAGTTGACAAAGCAACAGGCCGAGGCTCCAACCAAACTTCTCATCGTCTAGGGCCCGCGTCTTTGACTGTCAGCCCCGCCCGGCTGC
The DNA here is from genome assembly GCA_037075105.1 of Lissocephala sabroskyi. Classification (NCBI taxonomy): domain Eukaryota; kingdom Metazoa; phylum Arthropoda; class Insecta; order Diptera; family Drosophilidae; genus Lissocephala; species Lissocephala sabroskyi. Next base: position 54,796 of record JBAMCP010000100.1, on the reverse strand, counting down.
CGGTGGGGGTTGGAATTCCTGCGAATGAAGTAGAGCCACGAGTAATAGAAATTAATGGGGCCGCGCGCTGTTTGACGTCTTGGTCTTTGTCTTTGGTCGCCAGTGACACCGACAAGGCAAAGTGCCACTTGTGCAGGTTTCATGCGTGCCCCTCCCCCTCGATCATCCCGCCAATCCAGCGGCCCCTCTGCCCTCTGGCCCTGATGAAGTTGTGCGTGTGCCAGCCCATGAATTTGTAAGTGGTCCATGGCGCGTTATGTTAACTTTATTAGGCCCAGCGACTGGCAGCGGGTCGATGGTTGTTGCCAGGCAGCCGCTTAAAATTAATGAAGCTTTCTCTGTGTGTGTGAGCTGCACTTGAACACTGGCACTTCAGTTTTCTGCTTATCCTGGCATCTCCATACTCCTGCATGTTTCATTAAGATACACGTAATTAAATCAAACTTTATTACCACATTTAGGGACTTCAGTGGGTCGCAGCCGCGCGCCGTCGAAATCAAAGTTGAATGAATCCTTCCCCTTGCATGTGAAAATTGAATGCTTTGGCTGTGCGGGCCAAAATCCGTTTGAGGGTGTCTCTTTTATCCTTTTGTTTTGCCGTATAGACCCGTTTTTTGTGTTCACCATTTTGGAGTTTATATCGTTGTTGTTGTTGTTGTTATTGCAGTTGTTGTTAGTGTGTTGCCCCCTCTAAAAAAATCAATTCAAATTTTTAGAACACCAAATCCGCTTCCTCTCTCTCTCTTGCTCTGTCTCTCTCACACGCACACTCTCTTCATGTTTCCCCTGTGTTGTGTGTGTGTATTTACGGTCACATAAAATCCAATACACCCCACCGAACACACACGCCTTTCACGCCCGCCCGCCCCCAGAGCCCTGAAAATCCGTTTTGTAAAAATTCCCATAGCCGTTAAATGATCGCAAAAATCTCTATTAATAATCCTTGCTCACATTTCTCTTGCTTTTCCGCTGCTGCTGCTGCGCTGCCGCCGCTAATGAAAAACTCACAAAACAAAACAAAACTAAACCAAAAAAAAAAATATTGAAAAATTAATTCACGCGCAAAATTGAAAATTCGATTGAAAATCAAAAATCGCATTTAATGGACAGTTGAGCACAATACGCCCACGACCACGCCCAAACGCACAGCTTACCAGTCCCCGGTCACGACCACGCCCACGTCCACGCCCCCAAGTCAAACATTGGGTCATTTGGGTCAGTTGCGACGCTCAGCCGCCATCGACGGCGACGGCAACAGCCACGTTGATGGCGATGAGGAGCCCCAGTCCGAGGACCAAGAGTCTGAGGTAGCGCTTCTGTCGCTGACAGACTTCCAGGATAACAATGACGATGAGCGACCGGCCACATTGAAGGCCCCACGACATGACAAGGCACAAACAAAGACAGCAACTACAACAACAGCAACAGCAAAATCAACAACAGCAACACGTCAGAACCAAAAGACGCACAACAGCAACACGAATACCAGCAACGAATTTAACAATAACAACAACAACAACAAGAACCGTACCCATTTACATAGATTAGCCAGAACCACAGCCACACAAGAGCCGCGGCCCGCCCACCCACAAATGTCGGCCGCACAGAGGGCAAGAGCCAGCTTCCCGGAGATAATGCAGCCCCGTCTATCACTCAACGGGATGCTGAATCCCTCGCTGATGCCCTCCCCGCGGCCGCTGTACCGGGACCCGAGCTCACGGTCGATCAATCCGCTGACAGCCTACGAGCAGCAAATGGCCGAATTGGACGGCAGCTTCTATGCCAGCAATGCCAGCTACCTGGGCGCTGGCATGGGCGGCAGCGCCGGTGGGGCCACCACCTGCACGAATCTAACAGTCGGCGGTGGTGGCAACTTCGGTGGCGGCAGTGGAATCGGCTCTCTTAATCCCCCTGGCGGTGGCGGTGGTGGTGGTTTCTCTAGCGGTTGTGCTTCGGCTGGCGGCAATGCCAATAGCGCGTTTCACACCACCGAATTGTCAATCACACCGACGATTAATGCCGATGAGCAGTTCATTGACTTGGGTAGCCTGCGTCGGTTCTCAATTGATCGCCAGAGCTTTCTCGGTAAGGTGCCAACGTTGTATGTGCGTGTGTGTGTGTGATTTATCAACGGCACTATAAGCATTCCCTCCACTCCCCAAAAGAATCCTTTTTCCAAAACGGGTTACCATATAGAATTTTTCTTGAAGGCTCCTCCACCGACCTTTGTCTTGGCATTCATTAGGATGTGGGATTTTTGGGATTCTTTTTATAGTTGAACTGACTGAAGTTGCTTTGTTTTACAGATCTAGGACCAAAGTTTGGCATGCCCCAGCCGAAATTTGGCCAGAGCGTCTCGCAACAAGGTTTCTTCACGTCGCACGACAGCCTGGCCACACCATGCGCCTCCCGAGCCTCCAACTCGAACACGCACATGGCCACCGTAAGCACTGCCTCCGAAATGGATCTACTGCACAACAAGCAACGCCACAAGAGCCGCGGACGACTGAAAACCACCGGAGGTGAGCAGCCGCTGCTCGACACCTGGAACCGATCGACCGGACGCGGCTCGCAGGACAATACGCTGGGCGGGCAGAATGCCGCGGCCGGCGGGGCCCTGGGGCACGCGGGCACCTTCTGCAATGGCACCGATCGGTAAGCCCAACTCGGCTTCTCCAATCGAAGTTTGTTCTATTCTATAACTTTGTTTAGGTATCCGCGCTCGCGGTCAAGCGCCGCCACTTTGACGTCCCAGCATCAGGGGCATCAGAATGCCGGCGGCCATCAGGCGCATCATCCGTATCAGCTGCAGCATTCGGCCTCAACGGTATCGCACCACCCGCACGCACACCACCCGCCCTCGCAGGCCACGCCGACGCCGAATCCCCATCCCCACGGGCACGGCCACCAGACGCATCCGCATCACCAGAAGCCGCACCGCACTGCCTCGCAGCGCATACGCGCCGCCACAGCCGCCCGCAAGCTGCACTTTGTGTTTGATCCTGCGGGGCGGCTGTGCTACTATTGGTCCATGGTGGTGTCCATGGCCTTTCTGTACAATTTCTGGGTGATAATCTACCGCTTCGCCTTCCAGGAGATCAATCGCCGCACGATAGCCATCTGGTTTTGCCTGGACTATTTGTCCGACTTCCTGTATTTGATCGACATATTTTTTCACTTTCGGACTGGCTACCTCGAGGACGGGGTCCTTCAGACGGACGCCCTGAAGCTGCGCACGCATTACATGAACTCCACGATCTTCTACATCGACTGCCTGTGTCTGCTTCCCCTGGATTTTTTATATTTATCCATTGGCTTCAACTCGATTCTGCGCTCCTTTCGCCTCGTCAAGATCTACCGATTCTGGGCCTTCATGGACCGCACCGAGCGGCACACCAACTACCCGAACCTCTTTCGCTCCACGGCTCTCATCCATTACCTGCTGGTGATCTTCCACTGGAACGGCTGCCTCTACCACATCATCCACAAGAACAACGGCTTCGGCTCCCGCAATTGGGTCTACCATGACTCCGAATCGGCCGATGTGGTCAAGCAATATCTCCAGAGCTATTACTGGTGCACCCTGGCGCTGACCACGATTGGGGACTTGCCGAAGCCGCGGTCGAAGGGGGAATATGTATTCGTCATTCTGCAATTGCTATTCGGACTGATGCTGTTCGCCACGGTGCTCGGTCATGTGGCGAACATTGTGACGTCTGTGAGTGCGGCCCGGAAGGAGTTTCAAGGTGAGTAGAGCCCAGGACCGTATTAATGTGATAAAGCTGAAAAGGGCAGAGTTTGGGGCTCGGTTTATGCAAACAATTCCCGTCTTGGCTGTTGGCGAACAACAGCGAACAATGAGCCAGCAAGAATGCTGGTAAAATATTCCCAAAACTTTTCTCAGCCAGAACAAACGAAAAAGTTACAGGTATTCAGCCAGAAACCCCGACGGGCCCACTTGAGGTGGTTGTCCCCCTGTTCCCATGCCGAAGCAGATCTGCTGTTTAAGCTCCTGGTTGATGGCAGATTCTATACAAAATATTGAAATCTAAATTCCACTTGAGTTCACTTGGCCGATGTTCAGTGGCTTCATTGCTGACCCGCCAACGCCGGTCGAACGTCGCCCTGATTCTTGGCTGCCTGGCGATGAATAAGCTGGTCCCTGGCTGCCCATAGGTAGAAAAGGATGCCCTACAAGACGTAAGCGGTCTCGTTGTTGATGATGTTGCCATGACTCTTGACAATGCGCCGGCCCCTAAGCAGATATCGGAATCGAGGCTGATCCATCCATCCAAATGTCCGTTGGTCGTAAGTGGGCAACAAATGCGCTGAGATTGCTCAAGGAGCTGACTCGGCCGGGATACTCAACGACTCACCATTAGCCAAATGAACTCGTTTATTCGCTTTTCCCAGACAGCCAGAGCGAAAAGCAGGACCAGCCGGCCGGCAGGTGGGTTCATAAATAACCGACAAATGAAAAGACTGGGGCGGTCAGGAGCGCTGGCATCGTTGCATTTACCTGCCTGTCGGTTCATCTGACTGTCCTTGCATTCATCTGGCTGGCTGGCTGTCTGTCGTTTTAATTTAAAAGACGTCGCCGTTTTCTATTAAAAACCCAGCGGGCCCAAATAGGCAAACCAACCGACAAACAGCCCAGGCCTTTCGAAAGACACCAAGAAAGCCCGGCCAACAAGTGCCAGAAAGAGAGGCAAAAATGAAAATAGACATTCGCACTTAATAAAGTAATGGGTGACAACGAGTGGAGGATGAGAATGCCGAGTCAAGTGGGTTGAATATTAAAGCCACTCGACGAAGGCGACGGCAACGGCGACGGTCAAGGACTCGCTGACTGCAAAATGGAACGCAGGTGCGCTGCTGGCGTCAACTTAGCCACCCGTCCGCCTGCCTGCCTGCCTGCCTGCCTAGTTGGCCTGGCAAGTAATTAAAGCGCCATTGATAGAGGAAAGTGGGCGGGGCAGGGCAGCCCAGTGTGTTGTTTTGCCAGGACATTTGTTGTTGGCTTGTTGTGCTTTCCCGTCCAGGTGCCTTGAAGTGCCAAAAGCTGGCTAGCTGGCTGTCTCCACTGTTTGCCTTCAGTGTTTTGCATGTGTGGCTGGCGAACCCTTTCCTCTCCGCTTTGGTCGGGCAGAAGAAAAAAAAAACCAACAGGCAAAGCCCTGGCAGCTTAATGGACAAAACGTGCTGGTGAATTAATTTTTGGTTTTATGCTTAACTTTTCATATTTGCCAGCGGGTCGGACGAGGCTGGCTTCCTTTATTTGCCGAAATGAAAAAAAATGCAAAACAATTGCGGTTGACACTGGGAATTTTTCATAATCGATTCAGCTCACGAGCTTCTCATAAAGTTCATGAACTCCTGCAGACTGACGCGATTGTCCTTATTCAGATCGATCTCGAGTAAAATCTCCTTAACATCCTGTTCGTCCAACACTTCCCCGATGGACGCTATAATGACCTTCATATCGTTCAAATTGAAGTAACCATCGCCGTCGCGATCAATCACCGAGAAGGCAAACTTCAGATTTTCATCCGACTCGGTGTCCAGCATGTGGGGGGCCATCAGGGCCAGGAATTCCTCGAACCCAATCTCGCCGTCTTTGTCCTGATCCGCCTCATCGATCAGATCGTAAATCTCCGCCTCGGTGAAGTCATGGCCCAGCCTCCGCATGGCCAGATTCAGTTCCTGGGCGCAGATGGCCCCGCTGCCGTCCAAATCGTAGGCATTGAAGGCCAATCGCAGTTCATCCACCTGATGGGTGGTCAGTTGGCTCACCATTTCGCGAATCTTATATAGAAAAACCGCAAATAAAAAAATTATATAAAAAAACAACGTATAAAAGTGAATAAAAAAAGTAAACTACTAAAGCAGAGCAGGGAACAAAAAATGTAACGACTGACGGCAAACTCCCAACGTCCCCAGGGCGGGCCGGGCCAACCCTCTCGGATGACTCAGCAGTTGCGGGCCGGCCACATGCGGCCCGGCACGCCCCGAACTGTGGAAATAATAATGCGGCCGTCATATAAGCATGGCCGGCATGAAAAACCATTCATCAATTTGTCAATTTAGCGGTTGACTTGACACTGACATTGTTTGTATTTGAAAACAATCCAATAAAACGGACAGGACCACCAGCCGCCAACCACAGACGGGCTAAACTTTTGCCATGAAGGTGCCACAAAGACGGGGTAACTAAAGGGCCAGGGGATTCCAAATTACATTTATCTTTGGGAAAGATATGAATCCCCAATGAAGTACAAAAAAATCACAAAACAGTTCCACAAACTTAGCTCTTAACCCCAAAGAATCCAGAGACTTACAGCACAACCAGATCATCCCTTTCCTTATGCGCAAAATTAATTATTTTCTTAAAGTTTCTCCTGAGCAATGCAAATACGGTTTAAGTATTGGCTAAGCTGCTGGCAGCTCATTGTGAAAGGTGCATTGGATAAGCTGGTTTCAGATTTCGTCGTTTCATTTCTTTATTGTTATTCAGCCATTACTTAATTAAAGAGGTTTTTAATTATTAGACTGTCGCAACTGTACTATATTTTTAATTGAGTTACTTGTATGTTTTTTCTCGACTTAGCCAGAATAATGTGAATCTTGTGTTTTATGAATTCGCTAAACTGTCAATAAATCATTGTGGTTGGTGCATCGGATTTCACAAATTCGAACATCGCTCATGTTCAGGTTGCTGTATTGGCTAGCCTGAGCCCAAGTATTTTAAATGAAAATATACAAATTTACTTAGGTTCCTTACTGAGAAGTTGCTTAGGAGTCCTTGCGAAAAGGAAACTCCGATACTTCGTTAAACGAATAATCCAGCAGCGCGTTAGTTGGAATATTCCAGCCATCATTTAAAATTGATTTTCAAATAGTTCGACTAACGGTTTTTAAATTTGATTGACGTTGCTACATAGCAGCAGGAGGCCACAGAGGCCACCTCGAGCACACCACAGCCAGCATCCACTCACTTATCCGGCAGAACGGGCAGATGGTTTAAGTTATTCATCCATTTAGATCCACTTACGTGGGGCATTGGCAACCCCGACTGCCTGGCTGACTGGCTGACAGGCCGGCCGGTTGGCTGGCTGGATGACTGGCTCGGCAGCAACAACAAGTGGAAAACTGTCATTATATTTGAGTTATTGATGGTTTTTCAAAATCATTTTGCAACAAAGTCCACCGGCGGTAGCGCCACGAATTTCCCGCCATCACTCTGGGCGATTGGGTCGAGTTTGCCAAGAAAACTTTGAACGTCCCTCGCTTAATCTTACACACATTCATGCTCAGTTAAGCGCGTGGCAGCGGCTTGTTAACACACAGACAACCAGTAAAGTTTTCCTCACACTCACACCCCCCACACCCCTCCACACACACACACGCCCCGAGGATGGCCGACCAACCGCTGATACTGTTGCCATCAACTTTCTCCCCGCTGTGTGTGTGGGCTTAAACGGTTTTTGGCTCAGGTCCAGGGAGTTTTTAAAAATCACTTTTGAAATTATGTTAATTTGTTGCTGCTGTTGCTGTCGCTATTATGTAATTGTTATTGCATATGATTTTGCATGGAAATGGCGACATTTGTCGACGCCGCCCCGCCGCGCTTCCTGTCATCGGAGCTGTCAACGCTCGCCGCCCTTTAATCGCCAACCACTTTTGACGTATTAAAAAGACGACGACAACAATAACAAGCCTAACAATAACATTCATTTTAACAAGCCCCGTTGATTGATGTTTCGGGGCGCAACAAAGGGAGGAAAAAAAATAAAAATGCCGTTTTTTTTTTTTTTGGATGCAAGGCCGCTGCTTTCTACTTGGCCCAGTTTTTTTTTGGGCGGGCCTGGCGAGTCGGGGAATTTGTGCACTTACTCGGCATTTGCTGTTTCCGCTGTTGTTTACTGCAATTAAAACAATTTACTCGCTCAATTTGCGTCCCCAGTCCACGCCCAAAGGGCCGACGTGCCTCCGCCTCGGCGCCCGCTGGAGACAGAGAGGCGGCCATGCGAGTGACTTGGAGATTTGTACCAGCGCCCTTGGTATTTAGACGGTGTCTTGTGTACACAAAAGGATGCGTAGATAGCGCGAGTGAGAGGCAAGCTGGCCGGTCATCTGGGCTCTCGCATCTTGCACTCGTTTCGGTTTCAACGCCATAGTGTGCGTGCGTGTGTGTGTGCGTGTGGCACATATTTCCACGCTTTGCCATTATTGCTCTGTCGGCTGCTCAGCTTCTTCGTACCTACGATTCGGGGTCTTCTTGTTGCTGTGCGCGAACACGCACAATGGCATGGCCATGGCTAAAAATAGCGCTCCGATACCCTTGATGCCTGGGCAAAATAATCAAATGAGTTGGCCGGGTTGGCAATTGCGAATTTCCCGTTGGTATTGTGAAATTCCTTACGTTAAAACTCAATTGAATTCCCCAACAAAGCGAAAACTTTTAAAGCGTTCAAATTTAAAGTTTATAAAAAAACATTGCCTACTTATGAGCGCTGGGGTAGCAATTTCTGCGGCTGTTGGCTGAGAGGGCTAAAAAAGAGTAGCAATCGACTGCTAGGTGCTTAGGTGACTTTCTCCTCTTCTTATGTTGTTGTTGCTGGTGGTGCCCGGGTTTTCTTCTTTCATCGCACAGCGTCCATTATCCACTTTAACTTGTCCGCCATTCCATTGACTGCGGTCTCGTGGGTGTGTGTTTGTGAGCCCTGCCACTGTGTTTGTTGTACGTTTCGCTGTTTGCTCTTGCTCGCCACAGCAATGCCAACATCACCACCACCATTACCAACAGCACCACCAACAACAACAGCAACAACAACAGCAGCAATGGCCGCTTGCCCGTTCAGTGGCCGCTTGGGTTTATGTTCCATGTTTGCCCTCCGGCTGTGCATGAGCGGACGGCATTGGGTACTTGTAGGTTTGCGTGTGTGTGAGTATATCCAATAAATTTTGTAGTCGCAGGCGTCACCGCCGCCGCTGCTTTTGCTCACCCCCTTAAGTTGCATGTGCGGCAACTTACCGTTGTATTTTTAGAAGCTCGGGGAGGTCCTTTGTTGACTCTCGCCTTTGCACACCCAAGAGCTCACGGAGTTTTTTTTTAATAGCCAGCATGCCATTATCCTTGAAAATTGAAATTTCCCAACAACAAAATGACTGGCGGTCGCCCAGTGCAAGGAAAACACCAAAATCCCCATCGACATGCACAATTATTTCAGTTTTACACCCGATCAAATCCTCAAGTGCCGCCCCAGCCGCTCTCAAATTAAAGTGGGAACCCTCACAGAGAAAACTATGGCAGGAGCCGCAGGGGTCGGCGGAGCATGTGAGATATGCAAAGTCCTAGCAATTTTCAAATGTCCTCGTTTCTTGGCATCCTACGATATCTGTAACGGGGGGCCGGGGTAGGTCTTAAGTGGTTTCTGCTTTGCCTGACGCCGGAGTTACGTTTATGAAATGCAAACGGGGCGTTCTGTGGCCTGACGAGGGCGACAGGGCTTCCAACTTTTTGCCACGCATATTTCGCACCCCGTCGGTAAGGGGGTTTGTTGGGACTGCGGTGAGTCCTGCATGCAGTTTGCATTTTGTTTGTTTGGCAGACAAAAGAGTTTGAACTTTCGCATCCTGGATTTTTATTGTTGCTCGACTGCACAAAAGCCAAAGATACACAAGGATTCACACACACACGTGTCACACTCTGTCGAGAGAAATTGCAGTCGTTGCCTCGCGTTTTCCGACTTTCCCTTTTAATTTCCATGTATGCCAGTTGGCCGGGCTGTCGTCTGTCGGCTGCCAGACAGAACTGTGATTTTTGTTAGCAGTTGAACTTTTCTCTCTCGTCTGTAAAAAGGTCAAGCGGCTGAGGTGCCGTCAACAGCGCGCCCCAAAAATCAAGCGGATGAAAAAGTGGCTACCTCAAAATTGCACCTAATCGAGGCAGAGGCCTCGGGCGAATCGTTGCCAAGCCGAGCACAAAATGGAAAATAAATAAGAAAATTGGCACAAGGATTTGAAATCAAATGCAGTTGCACTTCAGATTCGCCCACCGACAAAAGCGGCGGGCCAAGCAATGCAAATTGCAATGAAACTCAACGCCAAAGGATATGAAAAATCCGTAAATTAAATTTCAACAAGGAAATCGCACTGAAATTGTGCCGCAAAATTGCTCAAAGAACCGACAGCGGCTGTGCCAGCCACCCGGCCATGAATTCTCGCCTCAAATCCTTAAATCAACAAAGACAATTGGCAGTCGGGGTCGGGGGAAGAAATGAGTATTTGGCAAATATTTGTGGGGAACACACAAATTCTCCAATACGTCGGTATTTTTTCCATGTGTCTCGGTAGCATGCAATTTATTTTGTTTATTAAAAAAAAACCAATCGAGATTCGGCCGTCCATGGCGTTGGCAAATAAAGAAAATTGCTGGCTGCCGAGGAGGCGGCTGAAAATCCTTATGGCTTTTCAGCGTCGGCAAGGACTTTACGCATTTAATTGTATAATTGGAATTCCTCGTAGACCAAAAAGAAAACTCTGAAAAAAGAATCATACCTAAAATTTAAATTAAATAAAACAGGAACAGCTACAAAAAAATCAAAGCGATTAAATGAGGAGTTGAGTGGCCCCAGCCCCAATTCCCTCGCCCTTCATTCTACCTTAACCTTTTGAACATGACCAAAGAGCGTTGGTCAAATTGAAAAACGTTGTAACTTTGAGCGCTTCGACGTGACAGGACAAAACAGAAACGAGCAAAAGCAAAACGGAAAGCACCGCCAACCACTCCAAGCCGGCAATTGAATACTCTGAGCAGATGAATTCATTCAACTCGGATTGGCCGCTTCTCTGAGTGTGAAGAGCAGGAAAAGTCTTGGCTTTGGTCAGGGTAAAAATGAAAGAATGAGGGCAGAGATCCAAGCTTGGCTGACTGGCGCGCTGATTGAGCGGCCATATTCGTGGACAAAGTGACAATCGGAAGCAGCATGCGCCACCATCAGTCACCGTCTCACCGCACAAACGACAAATGACAGCCGCCCGAGTCGAAGGAGCCACTTCACTCCCGGCCAATGCATTAAATGTGGAATGACTCGTATGAGTGGGGTTTTTTTTTCTTCTATTTTTATTTATTTGTTTTCAATCTGTTTGCTTGTTTGCTAGTTGGTTTTTTAATGTTTACACGGGCAAACACGACGCCTGCCTTAGCCCAGCCCAAACGGCCGGCTGATTCGCCGTCCCAATCGTGACGACGATGGCGATCACAAAGTGGTGTGCCAGACAAGTTGTGTCAATATTTGCCAGCACTGACGGCGAAGCGAAAGATTTAATTTCCCCTCATCGAACGGTTGGTTAGTTAGTTGCCTGATTAGTTTTACTCCTTTGCTCGACGGCTGTCAGGACAACGAACCCAACCGAGTCTCTTCATTTAATGTAGAGAGCCTCCCACAAGCGCGTTGTAAATTCAAGCTGGCCCGGCTGATTGGCTTGTTATTCAATATACAAGGAGCTTAGCTTATTAGTAAATAAGATGCCGTCCGTCTGGATTCAATAAATAATCCCGGGCATTTGTATGCTGGGTGCGAGCCGAGCCCTGAGCAATCGTCCGCCGAGTCGGTGTAATCGTAAATATCTCAATAAGGACACCTCTTTGTGTGTGCTATGTTCGTGTCCTTACAGCCAAACTGGACGGCGTCAAGACTTACATGCGCATGCGACGTGTACCGAATCATCTGCAGGTGAAAGTCATCAAATGGTTTGATTATCTTTGGCTCACGCAAAAATGTTCGGACGAGGAGCGTGCCGTATCCTGTCTTCCTGATAAACTAAAGGTAAGCTTTCCCCTACATGCGACGCGCTGGGGCCAGGACAACTGGTTGGTAATTAAACTGGTAACATGAATTGCCCATTTTGGGGCTGCTCCTGCCGCCTGCCGCCCGCCCAGGTAATTGAGGGGCGGCGAACATGTCGACCGGCTTGTTGGTCGTTCAGATTTCTAAGAACTTCGCCGCCCCCCAACCTGCCGAGGGGGCTGATGGGCAATTTTTGTGCTTCTCATGCTTATGAGCTTCTATTATCCTTTGTCTCTCCGCACAGGCTGAAATAGCAATTAACGTCCATTTAGATACACTTAAGCGGGTTGAGATATTTCAAAATACTGAAGCCGGTTTCCTCTGCGAGTTGGTGTTGCGTTTACGGCCCGTGCTGTTCTCCCCGGGCGACTACATTTGTCGCAAAGGTAAATCCGATAGTCCTTAGAGCCCTCGAATCGATGAAATCCAATCTCCTTTCGCAGGCGAGGTGGGCAAAGAGATGTACATTGTGAATCGAGGACGCCTGCAGGTTGTTGCCGACAACGGAAAGACGGTGATGGCCTCCCTAAAAGCAGGTTCCTATTTTGGCGAGATTAGTATTCTGAATATGGGCACAGCAGGTAAAGAACTTGGTAAATATCCGTTTTAGTGCGCCAGGCGGAACAATAACGACGTAAATATTCAAACAAAAACAACTAACCAAAGAGACTAAAATACCCACAACCAAAATAAATTCCCGAATCCTCTAAAAATACTTAGAAACACGCTCCCCAAAAACACACGTTTTTATTTACCAATATAACTCTAAATGTCTATGTACCTTAACCTGATTGCGTTATGTCCTTGCAGCCTGAAGTTAGTTGGGCAATTTAATTTACATTCACAGGTTCTCTGAGAGTTGGATTCCATTTTAAGCTCTTATTGTTTCATTCAAGTTTTGGGTTCCTCTTCTGTGCAAAGATCTATAAATGTTGTACAATTTTACAGGCACCCTTTTTGTTTAACAATTTTGTCCTGTTTTCACACGATCCCCACAAACTTAACTGATGTTTCCAACCGTAGAATAGAATACTTAAAGTTCTCTTTCCCTGTGAATTGCTATATTCAAATAGAATTTTTCTTCTCAATGTAAACTTGATTTTCCCTCCCAAACCACTTTAGTCAATTCTGAGATTTCTTCTGCAAACTTTGAGGGCCCAACTCCTAGGCCCTTTTATTCCAATTTTTAAGTAGGATGAGGTGCATTCTCATCACATATCCTGGCACTTGAGCATCACGTAGAGAGCCAACTTTTCGGTTGAACGCTTCGGCACTTCGTTTAGTTGGACCACAAGGTAGATTCAATATTTAAATTGAGGTCTTTGGTTGATTTTAATTTGGGTGAACCAAAAAAAAAATTAAATTTCTTACGGTCAACCGAACTCAGTCGAACCTAAATATATTGTATGTGCTCTCAATATTTTATAACCTTCCAATGTTTTTTTGCCACCCACACGTTGATATTAATAAATGCCAAATGCAATTATGGCAGTTGTATGCTGAACTCGCTATATGCGTAGATCGATTTACTGGGCAAATGGATTGTGGTAAAAATTCTGTGGATGGCCTCGAAGGCACGAAAGCAAACAAGAAAATCTGAATACACACAACGTTTTGAATTGTTGTGGTTGAATAAATGCCTGAATGGATAATAAATTCGATGGGCTGTTTGAGAACTGAGTAATTTATGGTTTATAAGTGAAAACTGTGATTTGCATTAATTAAACTGAGGCTAGCCGGCAGGAGTATCCTTCGATAAGCCGAATTGTTTGCTCAGCTCTTCCGCATTTCCACGGCGGCGCGGCAATCGCGTTTCGCGGAGCCGTTGAGTTTTTAATTAAATCACCAGAAGTTTCCGGGGATGCCAACAATTCCCTAGAAGTTTGACAGTTAACAATGCAGTTTGTGAGAAGCCAAGTTGGCCAATAAATTCCGAGAGTTAAGAGATCAAATTTAATTCGCCAATTACAGAAACGAACCGAAGGGCTTAGCACAATTGACTGTCTTCCACTTTATTTGACTCACGTGTGTTATAAATTTAGGCTTATGTTCTGCATGCATTCGGTGATTTATTAATTCCTGATTATTCAAGCACTGAGTAGGGCTCCCCGCTCCCCGAGTAGTTGCCGAGTCCTCGTTCTGATCTAGCTGCCTGCCATTGTGTGTGTGTTACTGTAAGTGAAATGCCAATGGATCTATAAATTGTAATTTCTTTTCTAGTTCAAACTCTGACTCGTTGTTGTGTATTGCTTTGCCTGGCCGTAAATTAATTCATTCTATTTGTTAAACAAACCATACCAATTAAGTATACCACCCGTTGACACCTGCACTTACACACAGACAGCCCTCATCCACTCAATGACCTTCAAATCCACAACTCTATTGTTGTACTTAAAACAGCAAGAATGGCATTAAACTTGCACTCCCAATCAAAACACAATGAGTACTCATTCAATCATTAATTTACAAGGCGAACAATTGAGACTTGGAAAAAGGAGAAGTTTGATTTGAAAGCTTGCAATTTTAATGCCCTTCCTGCCACCTGCATCCCTACATTGACACTTGCATTTACACTCACTGACAGACGTTGAGTCGAGAGGTAAATACTAAATGAATCATTTTCACTCACTCGAAAGGCAATCGGCGCACGGCCTCTGTACGCTCGGTGGGCTATAGTGATCTCTTCGTGCTGAGCAAAAAGGATATGTGGGATGTGCTGAAAGAGTATCCAGCTGCCCGAGTTCGCCTCGAGTCGATAGCGGTGAAGCGCTTGGAAAAATACAAGAAGGCTCCGCTTGAGAAAGGTGAGTGCGACTTTTGCGTTCTCTTCTACTCACAACCACAAACATATTCAGAGCGAAATTCAATCAAAATCATGTAGTTAGCTGCACTTGAATGCAAACGAATACGAAATGAATACAATGCCCAGAATAACACAAAATCGATTGTTTTGCTTTTTTTGTTTCCATTTCGCTTGCGTGAATCGTAAACGAATTTGATTTCTAAACCCAGTCAAATACTTTAATGTAGTTGCCATGGGTCGCTGCCAGTCGACGCCGGGCCTGGTCGAAAGCTTCGGCCGCACCTCCCTCGAGGACATGTGGCTGGCCCCAGGACCCACTCTGATGCACCATGTCCAGCAGCACAGCCAGCCCCAGCCGCAGTCATCAATGGGAATCCCCTACAGGTGAGCTGACGGCCGACAGCCTGATTTCTTTTTCTTAAATAAATCCCAATATCCTTCGATTTGCAATGTTGCCAAAACGCGAGGCCATGAATAACCAAATTTCCTTTCCAGCCGAGCCCCCAGCCCACGGTCGACGCACACTTACACTGACCGCCTGGCCAGGACCACAGACTCCCCGCGTTCGGTGAGCCCCAGCGCCCACGGCTCCGAGGAGAGGCCACGTAGCCGAGCCACCTCGCACCAATCGATGAGGCCGCAGTCCCAGCCCAGCCACTCAGGTAAGCCGGCGCAAGCCAATGGAAGAATGGAAGGGCCGCCCTAACCGCACGAAATTTACGTCAGCAGGTCACATCTGCGATTCGAGCTCACATTTGGAATGCTACGGAGCCGGGACATCAGCCGGGGGAGGAGGCACGACGCCGCTGCTGGGCTCCCACGAGGCCCTCGAGGACGAGGTGAAGAGATTAAGGGAACGTTTGCATACCGTTGAGTCAGAGAATCAGGCACTCAACACGAAGCTCTCGCAGCAGCAATGGGACCTGGAGAATCGTCTGGCCGAGATCGAAATGCAAATATGCGGCGTCTCGTCCACCTCGAGCGTGGATCCCGAGAACGAGACGGAGGAGTTGGAGCGAAATCGCGAGAGTATCATATAACACGGGAGCGTGCTGCCCCATCAGCCGATCGGTATGGTGTACATATCATGTTACTCATGACTCCATGACTTTCGTTCCGCATCAGAATCAGGCAAACATTTGAAGCGGCGGCACCAGGCGGGCCCAACAAGCCACTCACGATTCATAGGGCGATTCAGTGGGCCCGTGTTTGAGTGTCGCTTGGCCAGTTACATCGGCAACGATCTATTAAATTCCCTCTGGGTTCTCATATGTCCTACTCCTCCCTCCATGCATCCCAAGCATTCTCTCAGTGTTTCTCTGTATGTTTGCGTGTGTGCGCCTCTTTAACTCATCATGCGTTTCTCTGTCTATGTGTGCGTGTGCGTGTGAGAGTGTGTGTGCATGCAAGCATGTGGCTGTAAATTGCCTTACTAACTAAATGCAAAACCACTTTCGGCCGACAACGCCCATGTCTCGTCGCCGTCGCCATCGTCGTCGTCGCCGTCGTCCTCGGCAGGAGCAGCAGCTGCTACTACGAGCAACGCGTTTACCGCAGCAACCGAGGCCCAGCCCACAACGTGCTCGCTGTCAACTGCAATGATGCCACAGCGGTCGCAGCGTGCCACCAACACTGCCACACAGATCCCAGCCACCGCCAGCAGCAACAGCACCAGCAACACCAACAGCAACAGCAATAGCAATGGCGATGGGGATGGGCAGGACAAGGCCTGTGCTTTGCATTCCCGGGCAGGGTTTGTGCGGCCTGACCAGCGCCTAGGATCGCAGGATGCAAGGAGCAGTAGGACTCGGCGAGCCTCATCGCCCCTAACCACGGCCAAATATTGTTCATTGTAGGCCTCCTGACCGGAACAGGCAACGACAACAAAGACAACTCTACTGGAGACGATTAGGATTCATGAGAAGGACTCACGCACACACTCGCCACTGAAGGCACTGCCACAAAAAGAAAACTAAAAAGCTACAAAAAAATATTTCAATTGTTTTTAGAACCTGCACTGTGTTGGTTTTTCACATTACTAAAATAACTGTAAATATGTAGAGTTGCCGCCCCTTTTTCAATCCCAGCGAGCTGAGCAACAGGCTCAGCTGACGCACTCCACCTCCCAAAAAAGTTCGTTAAAAAAGTCTTCTTCTTTTTGTATTCATTTAAAATGAAAAGCCGAAACTCATTGCATTTGAAGGAATGAAGTGCGATTTGTTCGTTTAGAAGAATTCTAGAAATCTAAGATCCTTGTATTGCCTAATTTAGTTAACCAGATTTAAATTGAATTCTCGTCGTTTAACTATTCACTTAGCTTAGGTTTAGTTTTAGATTCTCGGCTATGTCTTTGGCGAGGACAACTACCAATCAATTGCCATTGTAAATAAGCTCGATTAGGAAAGGTTGGAAGATTTGCAAACTATAATAAATTCTCCCGCTAGGACATGTAAAATACGAAAGCGTCAGCATTGCTAACTTTAAATCTAAGATCAAATAATAAATAATTTTACTTTAATTCACTTGTAATTAAAAAACAAAAATTTACTAGATGTGTATATGGAAACGATTTACTTTAAAATTGAAAATAAAATTGCCTAGACGGTAAGGAAAATTAAAAAGGTAAATTAAAAAAATATTTGCAAAATATTTATACTCGTGGAAAAGAAAGAACTGCCAAAGCAAAAACTCTAAAAAAACAATTACTTAAAAAAAATATATATATACAAACCGATAGACGGAAAGTCTTGCACGATTTCTATCGTGTTGGTACACTACCCCCTCCCCCTCCCAGCAATCGATACTCGATTGTCACATCTTGGGAAACTGCAAAAGGTCTAAATAGATACATTTAAATGCATAGATCATAGTTAGTTGCCAGGCTAGATGAATGCTGAAGAATTCTAAACGCTATAGACGAGGAGAAGGCCGCCAAGTGGCCAGAGTTGTCTATAGACGAAGTACGATTAACGATTATGATTACGATTACGATTAACGATTAATAATTAAAGATTATCGATTAAATTTAGCGCAGTCTACCGACGCCCATAATATGGGTCGAACTGGAAGCTTAAGCGAAAGAATTTAGATATAATTCTAGTTACGATTAGACGTGTACAAGAGAAGACCAAAAATTTGAAAAATGTTCTGTGTCAACACACCAAAAGCATAAGCCCAAATCGAAATTTAATAATCTACAAAATAAGCAACTTAAAAAACAAAAAATCTGAATGTCTGTAAGCTGCAAGTTTCTCCAGAGAGGGAAAGATAGACCGATCGGTGGACCGGCCTGTGGGTCGGTAGGACCGCGAGGATATAACTTTTCGATTACCTTCATTTCCAGCTTGAGCGATACATTTTGTTAGCCAGCCCGTCAGTCAGTCTCTTATCATTAGATAAAAAACTAAAAAACAAATATATTCAACCAAAATGGAAGTGGCCAAATTTGTTTTTTAGAGAAAGCCTCTAATAGCATTTCGTATTTGATCCCTTATTACAACATTTTTGGAACATTATTGCAATTTATTAAAAGTTTATTAATCCATATATGTATATGTATATTCAAAGAAGACGAAAACTAATTACAATAATAATAAAATGGGGTTTCAAGTAAGACAAAAAAAAGGAGATAAAAAATAACGAAAAGTTTAAAATTGAGATTTAAACGATTACAAATGATGTCCGTGAGGCATTTAAATTGTTAGGGGATTTTTTTAAGGAATTCTTTTCTTTAGGTTTACCATTAGCCAGATTAGTTAGCCAAAAGATGTGTAGTCCGAAATAAAATTGATCGCTTTCGTTTTGCTTGCCCCACGAAGCTGAAAGAACCTTTCCAGGGCAGCCGAAGACCTCTGTTGTTTTGTTGAATTTCTTGATCTGTTTGTTGAATTGAATAATAATAAATTTAAAAAAAGGAAATAAGGAAACTACATCGATTTGGTTGTGTTGTTGCAAAGTGTAGAACAATTTGAAGGGGACGCGAAAGTGATTTGGAAAGTGGTTAGATTTTGATTAAGGCTTGAAACCAAAAAAATATTTGAATTATGTACGCAATTCCAAGCATTGAACTATTCACAGAACATTTATAGCTTTATTTTTAATTATAAATTAAGATTATACAATTTAGCATCTCTCTGACTCCATTGTAAGCCGAAAACCCAAGAAGAATGTCAAACAGAAATTGCCAAAATAGAAACCAAAGAAACTCCGCAAAATAGAAGCCAAAGCCCAGTTGAAAGTCAAGGAATTTTTGAAAATTAAGAATAGAAAAGTGCCGATTTGCAGCAAGTAAATCGAGCTTATGAGAATCTTTTAAAAGCCATGAATTGCTGAACTGAAATCTCTAAAAGTAAAAATGAAATAAAAACCATAAAGAAAAAACAAAACGAAACTGAATATTTCAGAGCAAACAAAGGGTAATAAATAAATGAAAAAAGAAAATTAAAAATAAAATCAAAAAAAATTCTTGAGAAATAAATTCAACCAGACTTTTTCTTAACAGATCAAAAAAGCCGGCCAAATTGTTCAATTACCAGAAACTCCAGTCTCACTGCAGCCTGCGGCCTTCGGCCTGCAATTAGCGCTCTGCTCCATTAAAGGGAAATGGGAAACCCTCCAAAAGCGAATCCAGAGCCAAAACAAAAATCATGCTAACCAAACAGTCAAAGCAAAACAAGCCAACGTGCGCTAATGATGATCGACAGCCTCAAGCCCCGCCGGCCACTTCCAGAAAGCCCCGGCCCCGTGCAGCCGTCCCTGGTCAACGATGACGTAGGCCTTCCAAAGCTTTTGGATGTGGGAACGATCGCCGCTGAGTCGTCCGGCAGAGGCGGCTTAGTGATTTTTTGAAAAACTTGGCTTGAAACTTCAGTCGCTGTGAGCAACTCGTGCGCGTTGGACGTGTGACTTACCGAGCGGAACTAAAGAAGAAAAGAATTCGAGAAATATACAAAAATAAAACGGCAAAATTCACGTTCAAAGTGTAAGCGCAACAAGTGCCAAAAGCCAGACGAGAAAAACCGAGCAATAAAAAAAATGGAAAACAAATAAACTGGGCAGTCAGCCAGGCAGCCCAACGACCTGGCCAAGTCGACCGGGCCATGCGCTACAGCGATCGCGTCGCCTGAGGGCTTCCTATTCACGTGTGTGTGCGGGTGTGTTTGTGTGTGTGACGGTATCGGTTGAATCAATCTGCCCGGTTTCGTGCAGTGCGCAGTGTAATTTTAATAATATTTTGCTAGCTCATCGTCATGGAGGACGCTGCCCAGCCCGCCTAGCCGACCGACCTACCGTTTATTTATATGGACAGTTAACTATTTCCCTCGAGACTCTTAATCGTCGTTGTTGTTCTTACTTCTACCGTTTGTCCCACACACACACAAACACACACAGATACTTGCACAGTCGCGCACACGCAGACTTGTAACCCGATGACTTGCGTGCTGCGCGCTTTTGTTCTAATTTTTGACGGCGACGTTGACGTCGACAGCGACGGCAACAACGACTTTGTTTAAAATGCTGGAAATTAAATTTTCATGGCATGCTGAATTTGTGCTAAACACGTGAATTAATTTCGTGAATCGGGCGCGTGTGAAAAAAGCTAAGAAGCGACTGGCAGAGTTCCATCAAAATTTGATTTGATGATGTTGCTCGTCAGCGGCATTCATACTTTTATTTTAGACTTTTATTTATGCGCAAACGACGGCGCAGGCGTAGCCTCCAAAAACAGCAATACGAAAAATTTATTTATATTTCGTTTGCTGGCTGACTGGCCGGGCCAACTGGCGGGCGGGCAGGCCATTACGTAATATCTGCGAAATGAATAAAAAACTAAACAAAGTGGAAACCGAAAGTTTGGCGCATACGAAAATCTGGTTTCCCTGCAGGCGAGCCAACCTCTCAGCATCCCCGGGCTGAGACTCCGTTGTTGTCGTCCAGTTGAAATTTTCAATTTCATGGGTGATTTTTGTAGTCTTCTATCTGACTGGAGGGGTGTTCACCCCCTCCCCCTCTTTTAATTGAAAATAATGAGGGGAAAAAAAATTAAATCATTAGAAGCTTACTCGCCCCGCTGAGCAGGCACTTCAAAGTCCAATTCTCTGGTTTCTTCATTCATTTTAATTGCTTTGGCTTTTTGTTCCTTTTCTTCCCCCAACTAACGGCATAAATCAAATGACTGAAGGCACAAACTGACAGACACGTCGTGTGCACAGCGACGCGTTTTTTCTATTTTTAAGGTGGTGATAAATTTAGAAAGATAAAACACAAATCTCGAGGTCTTTTAATATCCGCGGTTTCGGGGAATTCGTCTAATAAAATCACCATGCCAAAAATTCCTTTACTTTACTTAGTCCCAGTCCAGTTTCCATCTATGAAAGGTCAAACCTTAGACGTTCTAGTGGATCAGTGGAAAGCCAAAATATTCATTCAAAATTCATCGATTCAGAAATCAAACTTGAAAGGCCGCCCACGCCCAGATCGAAGGCGTTGAACCAACCTCGGCTGTGTGGGTGGACGATGACGCCGTCAGCCAGGCCAACCGTCCAGCTGTCCAACTGTCAGTAAGTCAGTCTGCGTGTGGGCAGCCGTACGAAATTCGGCCAGCAAAATGGCAAGGAAAAAATGTCGAAAAAAATGTAAAATATATAAAAAATTTGTGACTTAAATGCCAAGACACCCACACCCACAGATTTCCCACCTGGCCGCCACCAATTTGCCGTTTTAGTAGTTCTGGCCAAGTGACATTTTGGGCATGACCAACGCCCCCCGCCTCCACGGCCCGTCGTCACTATCGAAACAAAAGTTTACGTAATGCGAAAACCATGCCAGCCCAGTCGGCCCTAAAAAAGGGAGTGTTATGGAGTCGCAAAGCGTTTTGAGTCACGTTATTTGAAGACGCTAAACGCGGCCCTGTTTGCATTTTAGCCAAGTTGGGTAAACAGCCAGAGCAGCCGCCCAGCGGCCAGCCGACTGGCGAGGTCAGTTGCAATCCGCTGGCCTTGATGGCCCAAAATAAAACTGGCCTGCTACTGACCCGATTCAGAACCACAGCCGGCCAGTCAGGCTGGATGATTTCAGCCAGCTAATTGGGTTCAATGCCAATGTCAATTGCACTCGCTGGCCGGCGATGACATCACAGGCGACCCTCGGATTCGGTTTGTGGCGACCTCAGTTGACTCCCGCTCCCCACCCGTTGGGCTGGCTGGCATGAGTGTGTTTCCCCCATTAAGCCGTATAATTCATTTAGGCCATTTAAGTTATTTACCTGTTGTTTTGGCTTGGATTTGCGGCGCCAGTCGGAATGTTGCCCACCCCCAAAAGCCAACAGCCGCCAATTTGAGTGATTGACTCAAACAACAACCAAGCGAATTCTGTAGAGTTGAAATATTCATTTGGAAAACGTTGCCAGCGAAGATGCGTGATGTCACCTCGCCGACAGCAACCACCGACAAGTAAACACGTCGGAATTGTTTGTCAATAAATAAAAAAAATTTACATAAAATACTAAAAGCGCGAACATCAGCATCAGCGCCATTAAATCCAAAACTCAATCAACTGGCAAAGCAGCCAAGGAATTTCTGGTTGGCTCTCCAACGAAAAGGAAACCAAACTCAAAAGGTCATACGAATTTCTGGTTTTTCTTTAAATCAAATTTCGAAGATTTACGAGAACTCTCGCTTTCATGGGAGATATTCAAATCTCAAAAAAACTTCACGCCCAGAAGCCTTGGAAACCTCATTAAGAATTTGCTGGCATTTAAGCCACAAAAATGATAGTTTATTTCCTTATTTCGCAGCTTGCTTCAACCGCCTTAGGAGAGATTTAAAAGGTCCCTATAAAAATAGTTTATTACCTCTGGAAAGAACAAAGAAACAAATACAAATAATCTTAGAACCACTGTCTTCCCAGGGCGGGGGCGTTGCGGGCCCCCACAAATCAGTTGGCCGCTGAACTTGTGAAAACGCCAAGCGCCAGTGATTGCACAAATACAACGAGGTGTGACCAAATGCTGCAACATCCAAAACGGACATGATATATTCAGCAGCAGCCGACACCTTGTCTATATAGCGAAAATATATATTGCTTTGTGCTTTTGTTGGTGTTCAAGCTGAAAGAGCGAAGAAGCCGGATTTCCGATAATTAAAACTCAAAGCAAAATACCAAACAGAAATATTCACTCTTCAACTCAAGCGATTGACTACTGCGACTCATTGTATTCATTGTATTGTCGGTTTCTGTAGGAGGTGTTGTCGTTGTTGTTGTCGTTGTTTTTGTAGTGCTAATTGACAACAACTGAACTTTCAGTTTGGTGAAATGTTGACTGATAGTTGGGAAAGTGCGCGACAAGGGCACGTGGGTGGGTGTGAGGGCCCCGCAAGTGAAATTGCAAACATGCCACATAATTAATGGCATTGTAGGATCGCCAGCCATCTGAGATATGACAACTCAGATCCCACGCCACTTGCAATGCGTCACAAATTCGCTGGCCCGCCTTCCACGTCCCCGTCGCCGTCAACAAGCCGCGTCTGTTGGCTGGACGGCCTTCTAAAGTCGTTGGTTGTTGTTGTTGTCGTTGTGGCTGCTGGTGGCTTGTGAAAGACTTACAGTTTCCTACACGCCGCTATCAACAACCACACGCTGTTTGCTGCCCACAGAGAACGTCGAGCGGCGCTGCTGGCGCTGCCGCCGACGCCGCTGTTGCTGCGGCCGCTGCCGTTGCTGGTTTGCGGCGAAAAAATTGCGACGTCGACGACTCGAAATTCCAAACTAAGTGATTTTTTTTTTATTTTTTTCGCTCTCAACTCTGTTTTGAATTGAATTTTTCTTTGAGCCGTTTCGTTTTGGCCAAAGCGAAACTGACTAAACCAGTTTTGCAGCCAGATTCGCATGCCCACATTTCTTGGCCCGGCCGAGAGTTGTTGTTGCCGCTGCTGCCACTGCGACTGCCTCCTATTGCCATTCAAAGAGAGCTTTGAGCTTTAGCCTCTGACGTCATCGATTTGGGCATGTTTGTTGTGGCCGAAAGCGAGTGGCCCAAGCCCAGCTCAGTCCGCATTGAGCAATGGCCGCGTGCGCAGCGTCGGCCCAAATGAAATCGAATGGCCCCCTAATTAATTCGTGTGGTTTGTGAAGCAAACAAAAAATACCCAATAAAATTAATCGAAGTGTTTTCTGTGCTCTACGCAGCCGCAGACACGGCGTGAAAAATGATTAAAAACGAACTCAATTGACAGCCGAAAACGATAAACTCAAAAAAAGTGTATTAAAATCTGAAGTACAAGTGAATCCGAGAGTGGCCCAGGGCCTTCCCAACATGGACGTCAAAGACATAAAAGGCGCCAAAGTGACGCATGCCGGGCTGCTTAAGCACAACTCCGATGGCACCACGGAGACCCAAAAGATCACACACGCCGGCCTGGTGGCCCGCAGCCCAGAGGGCACCGCCGCCAAGGGCATGAACATCCGCGGCAACGAGGACCTCTGGGTGGAAATCCAGGCGAACACCTTTCGCAACTGGGTCAACGAGCATTTGCGCGAGACGGGCATGCAGGTGAGTCAAATGGGTGACAGACAACAGATATCAATTATGCAATTTCCTTGGGTGAGGGGGCCCAGTGAAGCAGATCGGCGCGTTTATCGGCTTTCAGTTTCAGTCAATGGGTCGCTTGGTCAGTCAGTCGATGGAACGAACAAGCGAACGCTTTAGAATTAATTACTAAACCGGCTCGGAGAACCCAGAGCAGGGCCTGGGAATTGATTTTCAGTTGACAGATGTCGGAATGCTGGGCCCATTGAACCGCTGCTGATTTGTAAACTCAGTCGACGTTGGCTACGCTTCGAGTGTGTCAATTTCGCAAATAGTCCACTCAAACAACCGGAAGAGTGCTTTACAGCCTGGCTGACTTGGCTCCTAAAATGGTCAGCATCATAAATACGCCCACGGGCCACGCACCATGCGGCGTATGAGCAACGCCCACCAGGCGAGAAATGACAGCCGGGGCCGCTGATCGGCGGGCGGCACTTGAAGGCAACAATGAAAATATGAAATCAAAATAAATGCGATTTAAACGTTTAGTAATTACAAATTTCAAGTGCCTTGCATTTCATTTTGGAAGCCAGACAACTCGACAAGCGAACAATCAGACAGATGGCAGTCAACTGGCCTGACCAAATTTGGCCTCTTGAATGCCAAGGCCGGAACGCACAAAAGCCAACGACAGCTGAGCTCATTACCACGTTACACAAAGCGACAGTCCAAAATAAACGAAAAACAATAACTTTTTCTCTCAGATTTTCGAATTTTTGTGCATAAATTGCCGCATCGACGCGGCTTGGGGGGCAACTTTTTGGGGGCCTTTTTGGAAGCGATTGTGCAATCAGTGCTAATGGAATCATTTCGGTAGCTTCAATGCCGAGACCACAAAACAAAACTTATGCTTTTTTTGGGTTCACACTCGCAATGTCACTTGTGATTTTCCCCAGCCAGCCCATTTTTCTCACGTTGCAATCAAAACCCCAAACCGGGTTGGGTCGCATAAAAATGGAATGCGAGTTGAAAAATTTAAAGGTTATGTTGTGCACATGACAGAAACAAAATAAACACACAACAAACCAGCAACAACGCCCCATGAACCAGCTCGTTAGGAAGCTGGCAACATCATTCCAAGCCAACCCAACCCAGCGGCCGACAATCTGAACCGACTCACGATTTTTATGCCAGGCACTGAATATTTTCCAAGGCACAGACACGCGATTGTCTTGGCTTCCAGCGGCGGCAGCTCAGGGCGACGGCAAGGGCGCCGACAGGCTGAGATAAAAAGCTTTATGTCAAATTGTAAAAATTTACACAATTGGCTTGGTCGCTCGGGAAAACACCGGCGCATCGTGGAAAATGTGAAGAGCAAAGCCCATCGACTTGGCTGGCAATTTCAGTAGTTGGGTCGTGAAAGCCACAGCCACACGGATTGGTGTTACTGCTAAAAGGACGACACCGGCAGATAGAACCCATAAAGGTCGTAAAACCGCCGCCTAGGAAAGTTGAAAGCAGCTAAACAATTTGGGGAGCCAAGACACACAAACTAAAACTAAATAGGGATTTTTAAGAGCTGCCAGCATTTAAAGAAATAAAATTGAAAATTGATTGATTAGTTTAAAAAGCAGAATTTTTGGCGCTCTTCGATTGCCATAAAATGCAACCTTGCGATCTAGAAAATAGATTGCAATTTCTCTTAATGATGCCACCCAGTTTGATTTCAAGTTAATTCCAGTGCTGTTCGATTTGTTCTTTGTTAGTTAATTGAATCTTAAAATTGCTCTGTACCAAAAACATCCAAACCTGTTTAAAACACGAATTAAAGATCTCCATATTCTGTGCAAATCTATAAACAAATTAAATCCCACTCGTGACATTTTAAAATCGATTAAGAACTCCAATTAATTGATTCCTTGCCCTGCTGAAATCTCTGCCTTGATCACGATCCCCGGCTGCCTTACACGCTTTTTATACTGTTGGGAACAGAGTTATATATAAATTCATTGCCCATTGAAAGCCTCTCATCACTCGCCACTTCCTCCCATGGTCCGCCCATAAAAGCAACTTTGCTCGAAGTGGGCCAGCCCTGCCCCATTTGGGCTATAGAGGAAGGCTAGGCTTTTGTCATGGGTGTGCGTGTGTTGTGTGTGCATTATGAAAGTTGCAGCAGACAAACAGAAGCCGAAAGCACTGAAATTGTGTCGTCGTCGGCAGCTCACAGACAAATGCTAATTACTTTGCATTGAAAGCAAACAGCCGCAATGCAGCGGGCCGTGGGGGGAAATGCGCTTTTCATTTACCGCCAGACAAATGACCAAATTTGAGCATCCATGAGACTAACCCGACCCTCCTCATCACCCCGCAGGTGCATGACTGGGCCACGGACTTCTGCGACGGCACCTGCCTGTGTGCCCTGGTGGAGAACCTGCAGACGCGTCCCCTGAAGCCCTCGTGGAACCGGCGGCCAGCCAACCAGCATCATTACCTGGAGAATGCCACCACAGCCCTCAAGTCCATTGAGGCCGATCACATTAAGCTGGTGAACATTGGCAACGTGGACATCATCAATGGCAATGTCAAGCTGATCCTGGGACTCATTTGGTCGCTGATTGTGCGCTACCAAATCGGCCGGAGCAAGTTCCCGCCCAGGAAGCTGATGCTGGCCTGGCTGCAGGCCGCTCTGCCCGACTGCAAGATCACCAATCTCACCACGGATTGGAACAGCGGCGTTAACCTGGCCGCCCTGCTGGACTACTGCCAGCCGGGCCTCTTCCCCCACTGGCGCAGCCTGGATCCTAGTCAGAGCGTGCGGAACTGCACGAACGCCATGAACCTGGCCCAGCGGGAGTTCGGGGTGCCCAAAGTGCTGGAGCCCGAGTACCTGGCCTCGCCCTGGCTGGACGAGCTCTCCGGCATGACGTATTTGTCGTACTTCATGAAGCCCGGCGGTCCGGGCTACAATGCCACCATGCGGTGGGTGAACACGCAGGTCAAGGAGCCGGTGAAGAATTTCACGGTGAGTAAATCCGACGCCCAACCGCTAAAGACCCAATTAACCTGTTTATTTTATCTCCGCCCTCACAGACCGATTGGAATGACGGGCGTGTGTTCTGCGAGATTATCAAGGGACTGGGCGGCTCGGCCCCGGCCCCGGAAAAGCTCAGCGCCGACCCTTTCCACTACGAGAACAACATACGCAAGGCTGTGGATGCTGGGGCCAAGCTGGGCGTGCAGCCCATACTCACGCCCAAGGACATGGCCAATCCGGAAGTCGAGCATCTCGGCATCATGGCCTATGCCGCCCACCTGCAGTGGGTGACCCCACGGCCCCCGCTCTCCGACCTGGTCAACGTCTACCTGGAGAGCACGTCCGGCCGTGTGGGCGAACCGGTAAGTGCATGCGGCCAGCGGCAGTTGGGGTCAGAGTCCTATTAATCTTGCATTCCCATTTCACACGCAGACCCATTTCCGGATCGATGTGCTGTCGCGCGACATCAGCATGAGCTCCGTGCGGGCCCACGTGGTGCCGCCATCTGGGCAGGCCCAGTCCGTGCGGTTGAATGCCCACGGCGAGGGAGTCTTTGTGCCCGAGCGCTACGGCATGCACGAGATTGTGGTGGAGATCGGGGAGGACAGCCTGGGCGGGCACTTCTTCCGGGTGCTGCCGCGCCTGCTGCAGGTGGCCCCGCCCGGCATGGCCCCCTGCGCCCTGGGCAGTCTGGTCGAAGTGCTGGTCAATGCCACCGGGGCCCCGAAGACGGAGGACATCCTGGTGACGGCCGTGTCGCCCACGGGCATTTCCCACAACTGCCCGCTGAAGAAGATCGACGAGGGTCACAGTGCCATATTCAAGCCGGACGAGGCGGGCATTTGGGAGATTGCCATCACCTACCAGGGCCGCCATATCCAGGGCGGTCCCTTTACCTGTGCCGTGTTCGATGCCTCGGGAGTGTCCGTCCATGGGTTGGACGGGGCCATGCCTTTGCGGGCCCACACCTTCGAGGTGGATGCCCGAGGAGTCGGCGTCTCCGGCGAGCTGCACGTGGACATTGTCCACGACAAGCACTCGCTGGTGTGCTCCGTCGAGAAGATCGTCGACAACAAGTACCGCGTGACCTTCATGCCCCGCCAGAACGGCAAGTACCGAGTCTACGTCTACTTCAATGGCTACGATGTGAAGGGCTCTCCCTTCATCATGCGTGTGGGCACCAAGGGCCGCTCGGGCAAGACCCGCAGCAGTCCCTTGCACGAGAGCAAGCACCGCTCCGAGAGCCCCTCGATGCACTTCATCTCGACCACCAACTCGCGCCACAATGACTACCGCAATGCATCCCTGTCCCGTCGCGATCTGCACAACACCGCTGAGCGTACGAATAGTTACTCGCCGCAGTACTCGCCGAAGCTGGACACCACTGACTATCATAGCAGCTCGAGGTACTACAAGCGGGAGAGCGAGGTAAGTAGCTGGGGATATTTAGGCTCTTCTGGTTCACTAACCGCATGTGGAGCGGGTTTAATGCTTGCCACACACACACACACACCGAACCCCCAAAGTAACCGCATCAAAATTGAATGTTTGGCTAACCCTACACACACCCACACACTCAAAATTGCCATCGACAGGATAAATTGGCCACAGTCTCGCCGCCGCCGCCGCCAGTGCTGCCGAGCGGCTCGCCCTCCGTCAAGTATCTGAATTCGGCTGATTTGTATACGGTGACGGGCCGGCGGGATTCCAAGACCTCGAACAGCTCCTCCACCAAGAACGACTACTACTACGACAAGGAGAACGAGCTGTACAGCCAGCGGCGCGGTGAACGCGACCTGAAGTTGGCACCGGCCCGCCAGGAGCGCCAGGAGAGCAGCTACGAGCTGAGGCAGCAGCGCCACCAGCAGGTGGTCCGGAACACCGCGGCCAGCAGCTCGCTCAGTCCAATTCCTAGTCCCACACTGAATGTAACTAAATTTGAATTTATGTTTTCCAAATCCTTATCTTTCGGCTGCGACCTACGATTTGTGTTTGTGGTTCTCCTTCGAGTCCTTTAATCGGTTATTAATCCGTTTCTCTTTCTCTGCTAATCCCTGACAGATGCGTTCGAGCGAGGTGCGCACCCACAGCCCCCTGACCATCAAGACGTCGAACCAATACGAAAGCTCCACGCGCAACATCAGCAACAGCCCGAGGCACGCCTCCGTGTCGCCGGTGCAGAGGTACTCGCCGAACAGCGCCTACATCACCACGGCCACCCATCGCATAGGCAGTCCAGTCACCAACACACTGACCAAGGTGAGCTTGAGAGTCCTTAGAAAGAAAAAAAGATTAACGATGTTGTGTGTTTCAAACAGAATGGCCTGTCGCGTTCGGACTACGAGACCACCAGGACCGTGGAGAAGTCGAGCACCTACAAGTCGACCTCGAATTATATGACCGACTCGAATATTCGGGCAAGTCCTTCGCTGTATGGAACGGCTGAGAGACTGCGCCATCACAACAGCTCGCCAGAGCCGCGCATCGACCACTCCTCGAACGTGAGAGTGTCCTCGATAAAGCCGACCACCGCCCGACGCGACAGCTGGGATGTGCTCAACAAAACGAAGCACATGCTCTCCCACAACTCCCTGGAGTCGCTGGCCAACATGACCGAGGCCCAGCTGAACACCGAACTCAACTACAATCGACCCGACATCGACAACGAAACCCAAAGGAACACGCAATACAACAAATTCGGACTCCACAAGCAGCAGCACACCGACTACCGTCGAGACTCTCCCGACGATGTCGACCGCTATAAGTAAGCCAGCTTAAATCTATCAAAGATCTCCATCTAATGAAGGATTTGTTTGTCCTCCAACAGACCCAGTGCCATCACGGTGAAGTCGCATTCGAACAACACGTACACGGACAAGTCTGGAGGATACACGAAGACGGTTAAGGAATCCAGCGAGCATGTGGTCACCGAGCGCACTTCATCCCTGGACAATGGACACGGCCATAGCCCAGGCTATGGTTACAGTTCCCTGTCGCGATTTCGGCCCATAGACAACAATGCCACCGGTGCTAGGGCCATTCGAGTGCAGGATATTCCGAACGGCTCGATTGGCAGGCCCGTGGAGTTCGAGATCGACGGCTCAAAGGCAGGCTCCGGCAACCTGGAGATTTTGGTCAACGGCGGACGAGTCACGTCCTCCGTGCGTTCCCTGGGCGGCCAGCGGTTCATTGCCAGCTTCACGCCCCACGAACACGGCACCCACACCGTCCAGATCACCTTCAATGGCGAGACTGTGCCCGGTAAGTCTGAAAGATCTTTGCGTATTTTTGGTAGGGCCTGAAAGAAAAATCGCTCGACTGGTCTTGCCCGATTTGGTCAGAGCGGGTTGCTGGTTTCAACCACTTTGAACCACTGTGCAGAAAAAATTGCGCTCACTGCGGCCGCTCTCATTTGGCTGCTGCTGCTGTTGGTGCCGCTCTCACCTGTGCTCACCTGCGGACGTTGGGCTCTCTGAGCCGCTCAGCCGCGGAGATCGCGCTACCTGCTGGACGGGTTTGCAGGTATGCTCAGCGCGACTGGTGAGCTGCGTTGGCAGTCACCGATCGCGATTCGAACGAAACTGACACGTCGGCGGATAGAAAACTTGGAAACTAAAATCCAACGACCACGGCGCATACAAAAAAAAATACCAGAAATTGCAAGAAAGGCAAAGAAATTTTTAGTCAAGACAAGAAATTCGTTTGTTTATAGAAAAAACCGCACCCCCCACACGGCCAAGAAGTAAAGTGCTAAATGACAAATACAGAAATGAATAACCGAAAAGAACGAATGGAATTTGTGGCAAAAGTGAATCGAACAGAAACAGATTTTGTCGTGTATTTTTTTCGTGAGATTTTTCAAGAGAGAAATATGCTAATATCTGTCGTGGTGTCCGGAACCAAAAGAAACCAGTTTAATGAACCTTTAAGCTCAAATATTTTCTATGACAGCCAGACAGACGGTGGGACAGCTGCGCCGGGAGAGTCTCACAAACTCTGGAATTTACCTAACTAAATCAACGGGCATTGTAGTGACTGTCTATCTGTCTGTACGTGTGGCTGTATGTATCTTTAGGGTGTGCACAGTGCAATTTCATGTGGCAGCCATTTTGTTTTCATCTTACAACTTGCAACAATTCAAGCGGCAAGTTCGCGTTTATTGACCAAGTTAAAGGCAACGGCCCGCCCCAGGGGAACCCAAGGGGAGCGGGTGAGCCGCGCCAGGCCAGGGCTGCCAGAGAGCCAGCCGCCACACCAGCTCAGAAATAGTGAGAGAGCCAGCGACAGAAAGAGCAGGCCAACCAAGCAAAGGGCGAGCAAGCAGGACAGACAATCCCCTCGCATTCGCATTCGCATTCTTGTGGTTTTGGTCTGGTCGGCGGCATCGCTGCCTTTTGCCCACGTCACACCCTCTGGTGCAGAGACGCGGTGGGCTACCTCATAACGTATGTAGATCAAGGCGCACTTGTTGCATGCCACCCGAAAGACAGGAAAACGGAAATCATAAACTTGCCTCACGCCTTCGCCCGGGCTGTTTGCTATCTCGGCGAGAGGAAACGGTTATGGTTATGCCGTCTGTAAATCGACAACAATGCCCACAAATCAAGCAGCGGGCTTCCCTGCTGCCTGGGAATGTGAAATCCATTGGGATAGGTTTCCAAAAGCGGTGCCTTTCCCTTCCTCCCGCTCTCGCGTCTTGCAATTGAAGGAAGTGTATTCGGGGGAACTGATGTGGCCGGGCAACTTTCCACTGGCGCATGTTTAAACGGGCATTTCGCTTTCATTGAATACTGCGAAGACCGGCCACTCCCCTACACTCACACACACACGCACACACGGGGAGGGGGGGGTTGGGGGTATTTAAGCCGTTAACAGGCCGCGGATAAACTTCAACTGGCCGGGCGACTTATGGCCATTTCCGTTGGCCACCACAAACATATTGGCACACATTTTCATTTCCACATTCCAGTCAACATTTTATGATTTTTCAAGACTTTGCTTGCCTTCCCCTCACACACACATACACACGTCTGTCGTTTGGCTGCGTTGACGAGTGAAACTCCCCGGGCGGCAGTTCGCATAATTTGGCTGTTATTTTGACGAAAAATGTGAGATCCATAAAACTGACAGCGAGACCGGCGCAGCTGACATTAAACTGGTTTCTTGGGATCCCCGCCTCGTCCCCTTGTACACGAGTGTCCCGTGCGTATACGCAATGCGAGTCCCCAGTGATTTTCCGAGTTGTCGCGAAACTTCAATTAAAACGAAGAAGACGAATGAATAAAATAAACAGAAAAATAAATAAAATACCTAAAACGCGATTAAAACGTGCGCGCGACTGCTTCGCTGGCGGTTTTGATAATTAAAACAAAAAAAATAATAATAATAAATTCTTATTTTGTTTGTTGTTTCTTTGTTGTTGACATCAGCAGCAGCGTTTACATAAAAATATCTGAATTAACCATAAATAAATACAAATACCGTTAAATGGCAGCAATTTTAAATTAAAATTGCCCACACACACACCTACACTCACACACACACCAAACACACAAGACGCAAAGATTCTCAGCCTCCTCCAACGTCGCCGCCGCCGTGATTTGATACAAAAGAACAAAAGTCGCGTTTTCAGCTTCACTTGCATTGCCACTGCCAGAGTTGCCACCACCACCACCACCACCAACCGCAGCAGCAGCAGCAGCCCCTCTGGGAAACTGAGCAACTACGCCCAGGAAGACAAAAACGTAAATCTCTCTTGCCTATTGAAACCCGAAGTATTTAGCCTAACGGACCCCTGACCAAAGACCACTTAAGAGACCCCCCGCCACTCTGTCCGACTGTCCGGCCTAACAGGACCGGCGATTAATCAGGTTCTGCCTGGACAGTTGACATGAGAAATAGCCCAGCCTAACGGTTCGATTATATGCGCAATTTATTGTAGCAGTTGAGCAGTTGAGTAGTTGAGCAGTTTGTGGCGAGTTACCGGAAATTCTAGTTGCCAGCCGCCGCTGCTTGGGCATTAACACCATGATTATCGCCGGGGCAACAAAGCCCGGCAGCATCTGCCGGTCAGGGGACCATGGAGGACAACGGGAGCCCCGCGCCTGGTGCTGGCAGGTGGAATTGTTGGGGCTTTGCCTTTTTGGGCTGGTGCATTGTTGCCGGCAACTTTTACTTTGTGGAAAAGTCGTGAAAAGAGCCCAACGATGACAAAGCCAGCAACCGCTGGGGGTTGCCTTGCGCTAACTGTTTTTGTGTTTTCTGGCCGTCTGCCCTTTTGTCTTTTCTTCGCTTTTGGTCTTTTAGTTTAAGTTGTTTTTTTGTGCATTTCCGTTTGTTTCTTCTCGGGCTCGCTAATTTACATGGCGGCTGGTGTGATAACCGATTTAATGGCCCTTTTTTAGGAGAGGGTCAACGACCGGCGTGGCAACTCGAAACCTTAAAAAGAAACCTCCATTCAAATGATTTGTCAGCTCTCTGCCGGCGGCCATGTCCCATTTTCTAAGGTTTTTTTCAGTTTCTTCGTCGACGTTGCTGTTTGCGCAAACTCAAATCTTCCCAAGAAATCCAACAGAGCCGACAACAAAGGGAATTGGTATGCTTCTTCGATTTTGCATCGAACCATCGACTGGCGATTGCGGCAATTTCCATGGAAAGCCATAAAAAGTGCCAACTGCTTGAGAAAAAGGAAAAGTGCAGAAAAATCACAAACACCTAAATGAGCGAAAATGTGAGGAAAGTTGGCAATAAAAGTAAATTTTTGTTCATCTCTACGAAGCTGCAAAAATATGCACCACAAACAGAGAGCCGACCAACCCAGAGAGAGGCGATTTGTCGGTCTGTTTGTGGGTAAATAGAAAATCAGTTAACAAGAAGTTAATTGCCAGCAATTGCACCGCCGGCACAGCCCCGGATCAAAATCAGCCACTTGGCTGGCTGGCTTGTTAACGCAATCGGTTTGTCTTCAATTGCTTTGATCTCATTCAAAAGTGGGTGGCTTTTGGGGGCTGCGGTGGGGACGATTTGGCCAAAATCTCAATTTACTGGCACAATTTTACCAGACTTATTACCCAATCATTCAAATTATTTAACTGGCTCATCACAAAAACAGCTTCTACACAAACCAGCTGGTTAATTGCAAGCCTCAATGGCGAGGGCTGTGAAAGCAGTTCTGAAGGAGGGTTGGAGGCAGAAGCTGATAAAATCCAGCTGCCTTTTAAGCTTAACTTCGAGCATGTGGCATAGGAATTTTGTATAGAAAAAGTAATAATTCTCTAACTGCTTTGGTCATTAATTCAAGAACATTAAGCGGCCTTTCAAGCTTCCAGCTGAGTTTTGATTAAGCCATTTTGCAAACAGTTACAGCCTTGTTGGTCAAAGAGAAGCCCAGCTAAGTTCTCAATTGTATTGAAAGGCCTTTCAATGAGACAAAGACGAATTCCAGCAGCACAACTTGAATTGAAATCAAACAAACGCTTCAGCCCGCTAGGCCAACAGTCAATCAAAACCCTCCAGGCAAACTTCTTCAGAAACCCTCTTATAATTTGACTACCCATCTAAGATACGCACCTTAAGTTTGTCACACGACAGAGCCAACAATCAGAGGCAAATGGGGGTAGTCTTGGGCTCGGATCGTTGAAGGTAAATTGTTGGAAAATTGTTGGTAGCTCGCTGGCAGCGGCAGTGTCACAATTATAATGAGACCCAGCGAGAAACAATACCAGAAGCCTTGTCAGGCTTAATGGGGTCTCGGCTCTTCTCGAGGGGCCGGAGTCGGAGTTTCAGTTTCAGGGCAGCAACCCGGCCTCGATAATCTGAGGGCCTGGGCAGGGCAAACACGTTGGCTCTGGAGCATGACGAGATCCCAAGAGTTGGGCCAACGTTCCAGTTGGTTGGGCTGAAGGGGCGAGTGCATTTTCAATGTCAATTTTTGTAGAAGCTTTGGTTTTGCTTAGTTAAGCCGACGGAGTTGCGAGAGTAAATAAAATATTTTTGTCTTTGGCTCGTTGCAGGCTCACCGTGGCACGCTGAAATCATGTCCTCACCAGGCCTCACTGCGCTCGGCGAATCGACACGCCTCGTACCAGCCAATACACCGGCGGTTTTTGAGATACTGCCGCCTCCTGGACAAAGCCTGAGCAAAGGCGAGTGCGTGGCTTCGGTGCTGACTCCCAACAAGTCAAAGCTGAATGCCAGAGTCACCCATGAGGCGGCAAATGGTGCTGCACGCATTGAGTTCGTGCCCACGGAGGTGGGCACGCACATCATTGACGCGTCCATAAATGGCACGAAAATAGCTGGAGGACCTTTGATAGCAAAGGTCTACGATGCCAGCCTGATTCAAGTGACCGAAGTCAACGGCGGCGTTGTCGGTCAGCCGTGCCAATTCCGTGTGGACGCCAGTGCGGCTGGCGAGGGACAACTGGAAATATCGATAAACGAAGGCGAAGTGCCCAATCACGTTCAGGTGGTCGGCGGCGGACGCTGCCTGGTCTCCTTTACGCCCGAGCAGGCCAAATCGCATCTCATAGACATCAAGTTCAACGGCGAAACAGTGCGGGGCTGCCCGTTTGTCTGTGCCGTGGCCGACACATCTCGAGTCCTGCTCAACCTAACGAACCTTGAGCTCATACCCGTCAACCGTCCCTCGTCCTTCCACATCACCGTCAGCGGCGGTGGGGCAGCCGAGTTGGCGGTCAGCGTGCGCGGTCCACACGGCGAGCTGCCGGTGCGTGTCACGGGCGACATTCATGCCGGTTTCACGGCGGAGTTCACGCCCACCAGCGTGGGCGGCCACTCGATCAACGTGGAGTACAATGGCTTCCCAGTGCAGGGCACGCCCTTCCTGGCCAAGTCCTACGATGCCACAAAGGTGGTGGTGGGCAGCGTGTCGCGCGGCACCATGGGACGCCCTGTGCAGTTCACCGTGGACGCGGGCGATGCTGGGGAAGGCAACTTGGAGATCACCATCTCGGCCAAGGGCCAGAATATCCCCACGCAGGTCCATCCGCAGGGCAGTGCAAGGTGAGTGGGGAAATTGTCATTCCTCTATTTCATTTCTCTTATAAACCTTTTTTGATTTACAGATTCTCGGTGTCGTTTGTGCCGACAGAGTCCTGCGAGCACACGATCAACGTTTCGTTCAACAAAATGCCCGTGCCGGGCTGTCCGATCACCGTGAACATCAGCGGCGGAGTGGCCGGGCCCCAGGTGTCCCTGGGCGGACCCGGGCCCGTCCACCAGACCAATTCTTTTGTTATCAATCACACCGGCGGCCGTTTGGAGGACATTGAGGTCAACGTGGAAGGTATGTAAGTGGCCGAGGCCAGCGCCCCCTAAAAGCCCCGCCGTCCCTACCCAAACTTAATCATCAGACCTTCTCCTCTCCTCTGTATCATTCACCACTGTCTGTGTGTATTGAATTGTTGTTCTAATTGTCAAAATAAGATTTGTGTATTTGTAATCTAATCGCTCGTAATTGGTTAAGAATCGGCGAACCCTCGAACCGTGGACTGGAAATCCTTTCCGTTTAGATTTCAGTTTTGAATCTCTGAATCCCCTAATTGGTCATAATTCACCTGGACTTGGCACTCGGCACCACCACCACAACATTGGCACAAACCAATTCACCAGCACACGAATAAACCTGAATGTATTTTGCATCTGAACAGCAATTTGTATGGACAGAATTTGCTGAACAAGCTCCCAATGCATGTCCCACCCACCATCTCTCCTTCTTTCTCGCTCTCTTTCTGTTGGGAGTCTGAATCCTGGGAATTTATAATATGTGGCACATTAATTTTTGGAACTTCGACCTCTCGAAAACTACAAGCACATTTTGTGGATTCATTTGTTAATTGACCAGAAGATTGGTGAGATTTACGGACATGCGAATCGGGTCACGTTCAGCCATAAGGAATTGCGTGTAGTGAGGAATTTGTGAGATTGCTTTGCATATTTTTTGTGTACCGTAATTAGTAGATTGCAGGCACTGAATTAGTTAATTGTGGTTTGTTTTTGTATTGGTTTTCTATATGTGCGTGTGTAATTTATGTATTTTATCTTTGTTTTGTTATAATTTTGCTCACTTTTGTATCTGTATTATATTTCAGGACGGCGAAATCTTATGTACTAGATTCTATAAATATGCATATATATGATACTTACTTACCTTGATATACACACACCCACACATACACCCCAACCACAAGCAACACACACGTTGTATATCTTTCCGTATCCTTGATTAACTAGCAGCCTCTACGCAGTATCCAAAAATGCGTGTAAATATTAACAAAGGATTATAAAAAACCTCCTCTAACAGACCGTAAAAAGAAGAATGTAACCACACTAATGTCCTTTGGTCCGCAAAGGATTCTTATATATATATATATTTTTTTGTATTTACTAATTTGTTTTCCATTGATTTCGATTGATGTCCTCGAGTTCGTGAACAGCAGCTTAGAATTACTCAAAAAGGATATGAAAATAAAATGGTTGAAAAACACGAGTCCTGCTGCTTTCTCCAGGGGGAAATCGTCCAGTCTTGTATATAAGTAGCCTGCCTAGTTTCCTTGCAAATTTTTATCTCTTTTTTCGTTTTTTGCATCGAACTAACCTTGATTTTGAATTTTTAATATGCTAACTTGTTTCTGACACGTCCCTGCATCCATTCAGTTTTAATCCTTCAATTAACCACAACTTTTGAAATCAACTTTTGACTGAGTGAATTCCTAATTCGTTTACTAATCTCGTGATGAATTCTTTCCAAAATTTTTACCACTAACCCACCAAAATCAACACTCACAACTTCCAAAAAACCCTGCCCAAAATTCCAATTTTGAAACTGCAACAAAACAACAACAAACGAATCTTAATCCAATTTCCGGCAAACGCGCAAACAATCGAAAAAAATACCACAAAAATACCAATTAAAAATACTAAAAAACTGACCAAAAATCAAACGTGAAACGCCAACGCCAACTGTCCAGGTCCCGCCGGCCAATCGGTGCCAGCGCAGGTCCACCAATCAGCCGACGGAGTCTTCAAAGCCGAATTCGTGCCCCGCGTCGTCGGCGAGCATCGGGTCAATGTAACCGTCAACGGTCTGGCCACAGCCGGCAGTCCCTATGCCGCCAAGGTAGGCTCAGCTTCCAGCACTCGAAATTTTGCTAATCCTCTTTGATTGTCAGGTCTACGATGTGAGCGCCATCAAAGTGAAGAACGTCAGCAGCGGCACCGTGGGTAAGCCAGTGACCTTCCTGGTGGAAACCTCCCAGGCCGGTCCCGGCAACCTCGAGGTCACGGTTAATGGCGGCCGTGTGCCCACCTCCGCCCAGGCCCAGGGCCAGCACACCTACGCCATCAGCTTCACGCCCCGCGAAGCCGAGAGCCACACGGTGGAGCTGCGCTTCAATAGCCAGGATGTGCCCGGCTCGCCTTTCACCTGCCGGGTGGCGGCCGCCGCCCGAATTCAGTCGCCCGAGACCATGGACAAGGTCAGCGTGGGTCGTTTGTTTGAATTCGTGGTGGAATCGGACACCAAGCCCACCGTTGAAGTGCTGGGCCCGGCCAGGCGCAGTGTGCCCGTGAAAATCGATGCCCTGTCCACGCTCGGCTACAATGTCAAATTCGAGCCCATGGAGGTGGGCGATCACTCGGTGGAGGTGCGCCTGCCCGGCGGCGGTCATGTCGAGGGCAGTCCCTTCTTGCTCAAGGCCTACTCGGCCGAGAAGGTCATTGTCACGGACATCCGGCCCGGGGTGGTCAACAAGAGCGTCAGTTTCGGCATCAACGCCTCGCAGGCTGGAGCCGGAAATCTGGAAATCATTGTTGCCGTCAATGGCAAGAACGTGCCCAACTTCGTCCAGTCGGAGGGCAATGCCCGGTTCAAGGTGAACTTCAAGCCCACCGAGGCGGCCTCCCATTCGCTCTCCGTGCGATTCAATGGGCATCCGGTGCCGGGTTCCCCGTTCAGCTGCCACATAGCCGCTGCCTCGGTCAGCCTGCCGCGCGCCATGGCCCTGGGCGAGTGTCTCAAGCAAGCGGCGGTCAAGGTGGACAACACCTTCGAGCTGGAAGGCTTCGATGGCGTGGAGCCGCAGATCTTCATCACATCCCCGTCGGGCGACAATGAACACTGCCAGCTGAGCCAGCACGACGGAGGCGGCTACAGCGCCTCCTTCCGGCCCACCGTGGTGGGCCGCCACTTGATCAGTGTGACGGCCAACGACCAGCACATCAACGGCTCTCCCTTCTCCTGCAATGTGTTCGATGTGTCCCGGGTCAGCATCAGCGGCCTGGACCAGCAGTACGGACCGGCCACCCTGGGACTGCCGGTTACCTTTAGCGTGGATGCGGCTGGCGCTGGCGAGGGCACTCTAGAGCTTGTGGTGTCCACGGACACCAGCACTGTGAAGGCCGAGGTGGTGGCCTGTGCCCGTGGCCTCTATGATGTGACCTTTGTGCCTCAGACCACGGAGCCGCACTACGTGAACATCACCTTCAACGAGGTGTCCGTGGACGGCAGCCCCTTCCGGGTGGACATCCAGCAGAACACCCAGCACATACAGATCGGCAGCTTGGCGGCCATCGACTTCCCATCGGACGATCAGATTGTGGAGATCATAGCCCCCGACCAGAAGTCCGTGCCCTACACCATCAACCGGCAGACGGCCGAGTTCCGCACCCACATGACCGGCAACTACACTGTCCGCTTTATTGATCGGGAGACCCGCCAGCATATTGGCACCCGCACGCTGACGGTGTTTGATCCGACGCTGGTCAAGATCACGGAGGTGGGCGAGGCTCTGTGCCACCGCCCGGCCAGCATTTCTGTGTCGCTCAACGAGGCTGGTCAGGGTGACCTGGCGGCCCTGGTGCGTTGCGGGGCCATTGAGGTGCCCCACACCATACGAGGGCCCTCGAAGTCGGGCGTGTATGAGATTGTCTACCAGCCGACTCGGGTGGCTCCGCACAAGATCACAATTCTGTTCAACGATGTGCCGATTTCGCTAAAGCCGCTGGAGATCAACGTGCTGCCCGCCAGTGCCGGCAAGGAGATCAGCGTGAGTGGCTTGGGTCTTTACCAGGCGCGCGTGGGCAAGACCACCTCGTTTGCCATCGACACGGTGAAGCGGCCGGCCCGAGAATTCGATGTGGTTGTCTCCGGGCCCGGCGGACAGGCGCTGCCAGTGCGCTGCTATCAAACCAAGAACGGCCACCTCCAGGCCGAGTTCACCATCAACAAGCCAGGACAGTGTGTGATTGGTAAGTCCTCAAATTATAGACTGTAGAAAAGTCTGTTTTACTTTGTTTTCTGGAACTTGCAGAGGTGCTCCATCAGTCGAAGCCTTTGCCCGGCAGTCCATTCACCTGCGAGGCCTTCGACAGCAGCAAGGTCAGCGTCCAGGGAGTCTCGAAGGCCCCGCTGGCTCTGCACAGCCCCAACAGCTTCACCGTAAGGACCGACAATGCCGGCACCGCGGAACTGGATGCCTTCGCCATCTCGCCCACAAACCAGAGCCTTCCAGTGCTCATCAGCGAGCAGTCCGAGGGCCTCTACAATGTGGAGTTCGTGCCCTCGCAGCCGGGCAACTACAAAATGACTTTGATGTATGGCAGCGAGACGATTCCCAGTTCCCCGCTGACCTTCACGGCCTCGTCGAGCGGGGTGAGGAACGATGCCCGGGCCGCTGGGCATGGCCTCGAGGTCTGCCACCGCAACAAGGAGGCCTCCTTTGTGGTTTACTGCCCGATTGCCCCCAACGTGCAGATCGAACGCATCGATGAGTTCGGTGAACGCATCGAGCCCAAAATCAAGGTGAGTTCTTTCAGTTTCCCTTACATGCACATGACTAACTTTGACTTTGGCAGGCTCTGGGCAACAATGAGTGGCGCATTTCCTATGTAATCCTGTCCGTGGGCCGCTATGAGATACGCGCCAGTTGCCCGAACCGCGGCAGCCTGCCGGGCTCGCCTTGGAACATCTCCTGCGTGGAGTCCAACAAGGTGACGCCCGTGGGCGGCTGGGGCACTCTGGTGGACCACGACGGTCGTCTGATTCTGCCAGCCCGCATTGTCTTCGATGTGGAGAACGCCGGGCCGGGCAAGTTGGTCTGCAGCATTGACGGCATTGAGATTCCCGTTGACAAGCAGAACGACGGCAAAATGTCTTTGAATATCAGCGGCGAGAGTCTGGCAGCCGGCGAGCATGACTTGGAACTAACCTGGAGTGGCCTGACCATCACCCAATGCCCACGCAGTGCCTTTGTGACTGGCCAACTGGCCGCGGATAAGGTGGTCCTCATGGGTCGCGGACTGGCGGCCGCCCAGGCTGGCGAGGCTGCTCATTTCACCATCGATGCTTCGAATGCCCCAGCCGGGCGGCCAGAGGTTATTCTTACCCACCAGGACAACACGGCCCTGCCAGTGAGCCTGGCCCAGC
Organism: Lissocephala sabroskyi; assembly: GCA_037075105.1. Classification (NCBI taxonomy): domain Eukaryota; kingdom Metazoa; phylum Arthropoda; class Insecta; order Diptera; family Drosophilidae; genus Lissocephala; species Lissocephala sabroskyi. The sequence continues at coordinate 13,135 of JBAMCP010000100.1, read as the reverse complement.
CCCGGCCCAGCGAGAATATCTGGATGGCCTCGTACACCCCGCAAAAGTCAACGACGGGAACTTTAACTTTGTCTGTCAAATGGAACGGTCGATTGGTGAAAGGCTGCCCGCTCACGGTGGCCGTTGGATCGTCTATGGACGCCTCCAAGGTGATTTGCTCGGGCGAGGGTCTGCGCCATGGCATTGTGGGCAAGGACATCAAGTCGTGGATTGACACACGGCGGGCTGGCCCCGGGGAACTGACCGCCCACTGCGCCGGCGTACGCAAGGTGGCCTATTGCGAGCTTTATGATCATGGTGATGCCACCTTCACGCTGAACATCAAGCCGCAGGAACCTGGACGCCATCTGCTGACCATCAAGTACGGCGGGCAAAATGTGCCCGGCTCGCCGTTTGCCCTGAAAGTGGCCGGGGCCCCAGATGCCAGCAAAGTGAGTAGAGCCAGCCAAGCTTTGTGCTGAATCGATAACGATAACAATATCTTTAGGTACGTGTTTATGGTCCGGGCATTGAGCATGGCGTGCTGGCCACCTTCCAGTCACGTTTCATTTGCGATACGCGGGGAGCGGGCGCCGGGCAGCTGACGGTGCGCGTGCGCGGACCCAAGGGAGCCTTCCGCGTGGAGATGCAGCGCCAGAGCCAAAAGGACCGCTCCATCTTATGCAAGGTAAGCTAATGAGAACTCAGTGATACTTTCAGATTATGGTAAAGGATTTGTTTTATATTTTAGTACGATCCGACGGAGCCTGGCGACTACCGCGTTGAGGTGAAATGGGCTGGGGAGTTTGTGCCTGGATCGCCGTTCCCCGTGATGATCTTCGACACTGAGGAAGAGTTACGAAGGTACTTACAAGGCATATGAGGCCAGATCAACTACAACCCCGTCCTCATTGTTCCCAACACCGTTCTGAACCTACCGCCCCCCGGCCGCCATTTGCATCATCATCGACGATCAACCTGTGCTCCGCTCTGAGAAGCCGCAAAGCACAAAAAGAAACCAATTGTAGTATAAAAATAAATATATATATAGAAATCATGCTAACATTCCAGGCCCAGAAATGGGTACGGCAATAACCAACTTAGAATGTAGGCAACTAACTTTTCGGTTACAAGATGTTGAAAGAATGGAACTGTTCGAAACAGGAGGCAGATATTTTTATGATTTAGCGAGTCTTGTTTTACTTTTAGAATGTGTTGAATTAAATGAAATATTCGAACGTTAATCAACTTAAAAAATATATACGAATTCTTAGTATCTCTTGGTCCAGTCCTCGGGTAATGCGAACTCATTAACAAATTCTTTGCGATGCTTGCGCAGAAACCTCAACAGATTAAACTCCAATATCTGCCGGCGCATGTCTTGGAAAAACTTTTGGAAGCCTTTATCGTTCTGGTGTTCATTTGGGTTTTTGTTCATTTCCGAGATCAGCAGATGCAAGGCTATGTGATTTTCCTTTTGAAAATCATCAAAGTGCTCATGCATAACCAATTCGGTCCATGGCTCCTCAAAGAACTTCAAGAAGCTCTTTATCAATCCACCTTTCCACCGCAAATACAAATTGTTCAACAAAGCCTCGTGCTTGCCAACAAAGTGCTGCAGAAAGTCCATTTTCTGATCGGGCTGATCAAAGAATCAAATTTAAGTCACCTCTTCGGGCCGCCCAATCTTAACTTCTACTCACCATTCTCGTTATGCAGACTATTTCCTCGACGATGTGGGATTTGCTCAGACGAACCCGGAAAAAGTCGCCATCGTAGGTGGTCATTGTTTTCGTATATTCCTTAGGAAAGGATCCGATCAGATATCGCTTGGGTAGGGTTATTTTCACTATCCTATAGCCCATGGGCAGTTTGGCGGTATAGAAGCAAGGGAATTTGTATTTCCTCTCCTCTCCACCGGATTTAAGGCCCAGCTGCAGGATTTGGATAAGCTTCTCGGCTGTCTCTCTCTCGTTCGTATAGGTATATTGATAGTTTGTGACCGTTCTCATCTGAATATACTTTCCGATAGCATAAATGTGGGGATCGTTTGTGCCGAAGTCCTCATCCACCAAGATCCTATGATTCTTTATTTCAATGCCGCTAATGGCAAAAGCTGGAAGAAGCCAAAAAGTCTTTTTTAATAACCCATAAACTTTCCAGACTCACCATGCTCATCGCTACATTGAAGAAAGTTCTCCGAATAGTCTATGTAGAGATCGCAATGTAAGTAGAATAATTTGCGACCGGGAAATGTTTTGAATTTCACTTTGCAGATGAAGTCTTCGTTGGTGTAACGCTCCCAGCTCACGAAGCTGCAGGACTCGTAGGTCTTAATGCCCAGATCCTTGATCATGTCCACCAGTATCTCCTCGATCTTGTAGTCCTCAGTGGGATTGTTCAAAGTATCGGAATCTGCGCCCTTGTGAGGCCTCACATAAGTTATTTCCTGGGCAGAGGTTCCATGTTTCAACAGGAACTCCAGGCATTCGAACACCGCCAGGTTGGCGCCATAGACCAGGATTCTTTTACTGGGTATATCGTGGTTATTTAGCTCCTGCAGCTTGTGGTAAAGGATTATTTTGTCCAGTCTTTGGTTTATCTGCACGTAGTTGTGGGGAATTATTTGCTGCGGCGAGGTCAGCCAGTCAATGCCATGCTGACTGTGGCACATGAGTATCAAATCGATGTAGTCGATTTTGCAGTTACTGTCCAAATGAATTATCTTATTCCTCCTAAAGAATAAATCCGATATTAACTGGAATAAAGACCTGGCTAGTTGGCGAGCCTACCTATCGATTCTTGTTACTTTTCCGGGTATGAAATGCACCCAACTCCTCAAATCCATGCGATAGGTCACATCCCGAATGAAGCCACACGAATTCGAGGTGCTGGTATAACAATGTTCGGTCTTCGAGCAGAACTGGCATTCGAACTCGGAATCATACTCCGATTGCAGGATGCCGTAGTCCACAATAACCACCACTTCCAGCCGAGGCACGCAGTTGTATTTCAATATATATCTGCATATAAAATGCTGTTATATAAATACGAAAATACTCAATTAACTTACTCGCGGGAGTTCCACATGAAGGCTATGAGCCTGAGAAATGCCTTGCATATGTCTGAGAAGCCAATGACCACGATTGCCTTTCTGCTGCCGAAGAACTTCGACTGCAGCAGGTTGTGGGTGAAAACGGCCAGGCGATCCTTCAGGTAGTCCACTCTGGGAAGTGGGATTCGGGCAGCTTGCCGGTCAGCGCTGCGGCTGGCATTCCTGAACCAGTTCTTCTTCATCTTATGAGGCTCGATGGGCATCATATGCTTTTTAAGATCGTTGGGGAACGAAGGTCCCTGAAAGAAAACTCTATTGGCTTTCATATTCACCACAACATGGACCAAGAATCTCACTATTAAGCGGTTTACGAAAAACAACTCGTAGTATCCCGTTTTCAATGCCAAAGTACGGAAGATCGAGTCGCTCCATATATGAAAGAAGGGATGCAATTTAAAGGCCAGGATCTCACCTCGTACGTGAGCCAACCAGGGAATGGCCTCAACCACCTTAAACTGCCGCCTCAGCGAATCGTAGTCCAAAAAAGGCCTGGAAGGTAAGTGGCAAATTAATATTTAGCAGGAGCATTCAAAGCCACAAACTCGCCTGAGAACTGCAAAGCCAACAAGCGTATTTTTTTCCCGCGGCTCCCGGGCATCCCCGCAGTAAATTGTCCATATACTGTATTCAGATTCGGGATTTACTAGATAATGCATTAATATATTGTCGATTACTTTCGAGCTGATGTTGTTCTTATCGTCGAAGGAGAATTCCGTTCCAATGCTCGGATTGGACAGCGGACCAGAGCGCGTGGCCTCGGTGAGTATGCGATGGATTTTGACTCGTTCACTTTTCTCGAAAGGATACACACACACCTGGGCAAAGACTGTACACCTTTGGGCCAAGTACATTTCCTCAGACAAAGTGCAGGTGGGTCTTTGGGGAATGGGCTTCGAAAAGAGCTCCCATCAAATTCGAAACTTAATTTATAAGCAATTCTCACCATAAAGTACTTTAAAATCTCGTCTAAGCTCTCGTTTATGCGGGCTCCGTAAGGTACTCGAACCACACAGTAGTCCTTGTCGGGATAGGCGCTAAACATGGCGCACAGGAAGTCGTAGGTCAGCTCCTTTCTGCAATGCGGATGCAGATTGAAGCGCCGCAGGACAAATGTACTCGACGCATCGTTCAAGGTGAATTTAACAGGATCCAATAATTCCTCCGGCACATCATACGAAATTTCCATAAACTTTACCCGAGTATCAATATAGTGGCGGCTCTTTCTCAGCTCTACAAAGGCGCGAAAAAATAGACTTCCTCATTCCCAAAACCAAACCCAACTTGCCTTCGTAAACGAATTGAAATTTAGAGAATAGAAACTCGCGTTCATAAAAGTCATGCGCGTTTCCTAGAACCAAGCCACCCATCGACATAATATCGGCCTTTCCAAAGCTCACCACACTGCAATCTCAACTATAAGTACAAATCAAGTGTCAATTGAGTTTTAACCTGGTAATGCTGGTGTTGTCCTGCAGGCCGCCCAAGATCGTCTCATCTTTCAGCATCGACACGGCGGTCTGGGTAAAGAGCTTGAAATAAGGCCTGGGCAAGGCTGTGCTACATAAAGCGGAGAAAGATTAGGAGGAATCCATGTTGAAGACCTTTTTCTTACGTGATCTTTATACTTTCGGACTTATGTTTCCCCTCTGCCGTGTTATTCACCAAATTGGACAAGCCCTCAAAATCGAAATTGATCAGCAGGGATTTAACGTCGACGTCCTCGGTAAGCCAGAGCAGACCCACAATATCCACCGAAGAATCGGGCAGGCTTTCCTACAGATTAAATCGGATCTTTATAAGTTTATGATCCTTGAACAGGACGGACAGTAAACTATCTACCCATTCATGAGGTAAAAGGCGGAACTAAAGACCAAAAGTTGATAATAATGATTATTACCTCTCCGACAATTATTAAATCGCGTTCACAGTTGTCGCCGCTTCCCAGAAGGGCTTCGGCTATATAGAAATCGCCGTTTTCTCTGCGCATTTCCGGTTGCTCAAAGTCAATAATTTCGATAATATCATCGTTATCTTCTGGCCTAGACAACGATTAAATTAGACCCACAACTCAATTAAAACCGAACTTACAGGGTTCTTCGAAAGGAAAGAGGCGGCATAACATCCTCGCGTCGTATTAGGTAAATACATGTGTCATTGATGGGATTGGAGACCCGGAATTCCTTGTGATAATAGACTTTGGAGATCGGTGCCAGCAGATCGTACGACAAGAAGGCGTCGCCAACTTGTTGCGGGGGCTTAATCACAATCACGTAGTTAACTTTGTTTTCTCGATAAAAAACTTCTATCATGAGGTACTTTAGGCACTCGGTATGCCTTCTATTGAAGATGTTATAGTTCAAGAACAACGTATTCTGCAACGAAACAGGCTCTTCAATGCTACAAGCAATCGAAGCGATCCATTAGTGTGAATGAATCACATTCCAATCATTTCATAAGATCTTACCAAAAACGCGAGTACAGCCAAGTAATCCACATATCATTGGCCAGCACCGAGATGTCTGGATGAATACAGAGCTCGCAATAGGACAGCACCACATAAGGATTCGCGGGCTCAACGGCAATCAAGCGCTGCGTTTGATGATGCGAGAACAAATCAGAGGCTGGGCCGGGCGTCTTGAAGCCGAAATGTTTTGATGCACTCGAGGAAAAGAGCCGATCGAGGGCCCTCCTATCGCTGAGGCTGGCAGTGCGGACTTCGTAGAGTTGCTCCATTGGATGAGGGCTACTTAATGACAATATGTTTGCGCAGAAATAATATATAATATATATTTGTATTTCTATGTAACGAAGCTGATGTGTAGGTTTTTGTGTGAACGTTTTCTCTATGACTGTAGATAATCTTCTGGCAGGGCGAACTCATGGATGAAGTCGCGTCGATGCTCTCGCAGGAAATTCATCAGGTTGTGCTCAAGATACCGCTTGGATACCTTAAAGAAATCTTCTGTCATCAGGTCTTTGAAGAAGATGCGTTTGAATTTCTTAAAACACAAAACAAATTACATTTCAAAAACTGACCAACCAAAGATTCAAATTTCATCCCTTTACCTCAACTGTGGCCTCAACGTAGGGCTTCAATAGGTTGTGATTTTTCAGCTGCAGGTCCTCGAAATTCTCATGCATAATAAGCTCTGTCCAGGGCTGATTGAAGAACCTCAGAAAGCATTTGATTATCTTGGCATCGTAGCGGGCTTTCATATTGTTGAGCAGGGATTCGTGCTTGCCACAGAAATACTCCAGGTAGTCCAGCCTTTCCTCCTTCTTGCAGATGACAACGATCTCCTCGACTTTCTGGCATTTGCTAAGGACGACCCGGCAGAAGGTGAAGTCGTTGTAGGAAGTCATGGACTGGCAAAACTCGTCGGAGCTTTGGGCGCTCAAGAACCTCTTGGGCATTGTGACTTTGGTGATTTGATATTTCAAAGGCAACTGGGCCTGGAAATAATACGGCTGGGAATACCGATACTCAAACGATTTTTGTGGCATCCCCAAGCCCAGAATGTGCATCAGCTAGAAAATAAACTTAAAAATTATAGAGCTTTAGAAATTATTGAGCTTACTTTGGCAGCCGTCTCGCGTTCGCAAGTGAATTGGTATTGATAGTTGGGATATCCGAGAACTTCGATAAACTTGCCCAATGCATAAATGTTTGGATCGTTTGTTCTGAAGTTCCGATCGACTAAGATCCGATCTCCCTTGACGACGATATTCGACTTGTTTAACCCTAGAAAAACATCCGTAAATCTAAACTTGAATAGTAAAGTTACTTACATTTTTTGGTTTCAACATCGATAGGCTTCTCGGCGAATGATATGAATAAGTCACAATCGAGAATGACTTCTTTTCTGCTGGGAAATTTCTTGAAAGCCACCTCCAATATAAAATAGGCTGAGTTTTGGACCACCCAATAGTTGAACTCTACGTTTTCGTAGAGCCGAACACCCATATCGGCGACCATATCCTCCAAAATGTCCACAATATTCCGATCCTTGCAGGGATTCCGATACTTATTCTCCACGCCAACTCTATACGGCGGTGAGGCCAATATTATATTCTCCGCAGCGACCCCGTGTTTCAGAAGAAAGTTAATACACTCATAGGTTTGCAGATTATTTCCATAAATAAGTATGGCATGATCATAGGGCTTTTCCTCCAGAACCACTTGGAGCTTATAGAAAAGTATAAGCTTATCCATTCGATTATTTATTTCTATAAAATTCGCGGGGATCTTCAAATTTGAAGTCTTCGATTTCAGCGAGAAGTTCCTTTGGTTCATCAGCAACAAAGAATCGTAGTAGATTTCGCAGCTGTTCTCCAACTTGACAAACTTACGAGCCCTACTCAAAAAATCAAAAACATAATTAAGAATTATAAAACAATCAAAGGACCATTAACCTGTCTATGTGATCCACTTTTGCGGGTATGAAATGCACCCAATACCGCAAATCTATGCGGAGCGTCACGTCGCGCACATAGCAATGGGTATTTTGGAAGGATATATAGCAGGTACTCGTGTCCCCGCATATCGGGCATTTGAACTTGGTGTCGTACTCGGCCTCGACCACCCCGGGAGCGGCTATGACTGTGACCATGAGGCGGGATAGGCAGGTGTATATTTCAGAATTTTTGTGGCTGGAATGTAAGTTAATGGAATGCAGAGGGAAACCTGAGAAGCTTATTTTCAACTTACTCCTTGGAGTTCCATTGGAAGGCCAATTGGCGGAGGAAGGCCTTCGACTGATCGGTAAACCCAATGATGACAATTCTTGTCGTGTCACCAAAGAATTTCGATGGCTTTAGATTGTGTCGAAAAAGTTCTACGTGATCCTGGAAGAAATTGTTATAGGGAAGATCGATAGGCGAATCATTGATCTCGCTGTTTGGGGCTTTACTGCCAATCATCCAGTTCTTCTTCTTGGGATTTGGCTCTATATGCATCATTTTGGTTTTCAGATCGTTGGTGAAGGAGTTGTCCTTTTTTGACAAATTACTAAAACGCCTGGGACAAAAAATAAACTGCTCACCTTTCTAGTATGAACGAAATAGAAATCCCAGTAATCCGTCTTCCGCGCCAAGTCCCGGAAAATATAATCAGACCAAATTTGAAAGAGTGGATGAATCTTTAAGGCTATAATCTCTGCTCTCTTGTGATCCTGATGCGAGTCGTTTTTGGGTAGATGGTAGTGATGATAGAGCTGAAAATAGTTTTTAAATTCCCTCAGCATTACAAAACCAATCAACGTATTCTCCTCGGCCGGTTTGGTGGAGTCGCCAACTCGTATGGTAAGGACCTTGAATTCGCTAAACGGATTCTTCAACACATCATCCATTATCTCGCAGGTAATCCGATATTCGTTCTCCTCAGAGGCCCGTTCATTGATTTTTGATGTATACGAAACTCCACTGCTATCCGATGAAAGCGACGGAGTGGAGCCAATTCCTGCCGCGAGTTGCTTAATCAATTCCACGTCAGTTTCTATCAGAGAGTGCAGGCTGAAAAGAGCAACGAGTGAAGTTTTTTTTTATATAATTCCTTACAGGACCTACCTGACTTCACCGAGTATCGTGCTGCGATGGGTGATGTAGACTTGGTCCAAATTAGCCAACTGGCTGGGTCGCTCAGCCACGGGCTGCAATCACTTGAATTCAGTTTGATTAAATATTAAAAATGTTTTCTGTATTACCATAAAGTATTTTAGAACCTCCAGATGGCTGTTGGGGCAACGCGAATTCTTCGAAATGAGCATCATGCAATAATCGCGGTCAGGATAAGCACAGAAGGCACAGATCAGGAAGTTAAATAATCGCCCCAAATTGTACTCCGGATTTATGGCCGTGTACTGCAGCAAGAAGACATTCGACGAATCTTCAAGATCCGCGGGCACAGGCTCAACATTCTTCTTGTTGTAAAAGAAGTTGATGGTCTTCTTGCTCTCGGTTATGTAATACGAAGGCTTGTTCAGTTCTACGTAGGAGATTTAAAGAATTTCGGAGAGGTTTATAAAGTTATTTAGCTTACCATCAAACAAGAACTTCAGCTTGATAAAGAGACCCTCTTGCGCGTAGAATTTGTTGAGATCGTTGGACAGAATTGTACCATTAATTGAGCTCACAATCATTTTACTTAGGCTTGCCACGCTGATTATTAAAATATATTAACGGGTTTAATTTCTAGGTCTATTTGATTACCTTATGCTGCTGTCGCAGGCCTGCAGACCACCCAGGATTGTGGTTTCCTGCAGGTCGTGCCAAGCGTCGTTTGTAAAGAGGGTAGCATCGGCCCTTGGCTGAATCGAGCTTACGTAAAATGATCAGCCGATTTGTTTTGTTCCACATTTGAAGAATAAACTTACGAAACAACGATTTCCTCATGATGAATTGGCAGATTCTCATCGCATTTTATCAAATTGCCGAAATGCTCCAGTTCGTAATTGTTCACATAAAATTTAATATCGATGTCGGTGGACAGCCATAAAAATCCCACAGTGATATGCTCGGCTTGTTTGTTTTGGATCTGTAACAACCTATTAATCTTCCAATGGCCATTGTTTTTTCTCATTAAGCTCACCTCGGCCACGATTAAATAGCTTTTTATATCCTCCCCATCCAGACGCAGCAGCTCCTCGGCTATGTAAAAGTCCCCCAGTTCTTCGCGCAGCTCGGGCAGTTCGCCTTCGTGTATCTCGATAATGTCATCGTTGTCCTCGGCCCTAAGAAAGGACAGAAGAGTTGAGGACCTAAGCGAACTGGGCTACTTACAGGGCCTTGCGGTAAGTGAGTTTCTCAAGGACATCATAGCGGTGAGTTATGAAAATCGATTGGGTGTTTGGATTATTTTCCACACTAAAGTCCCGCGGATAGAACACTTTCGACAATTTCTCCAGCTCATCGAAGCATTCCCGGTAGTAATGCTTCTGGCTGACTCTCGGCATTCGCACAGCCACCAGAAACATAACCTTGGACTCGCTGTAAAAGACTTCCTTCATGATTTCCTCAATAACATTCGGCTCCGAGATTTGGTAAACAAGGAAATTTATGAATAGCGTATTGAGTATACTAATCGGATCTGTAATGCTGTCGAAGGGAACACATTAAAAATCCTCAAGAGCCAAAGAATTTATAAAGTCCCCACCAATATCTGTGGTGCAGCCATTTCAGCCAACCGTCGGGCGGCAGCGCCCCAATTGACGGATAATTGAGAATTTCGGCATAGGCAATAATTCCCTCCTCCAAAGACTTGGATTTGGCCACGATCCGTCGGGTTTTATAGTTTTGGAATAGGCTGATCTTGCTGTTGTACTTGGCGCGAATGTTCCCTAACCATTTTACTGTTGGCGTTCTGATCAGTAGCGAAATGGCGTCCTGGTCCGATGAACTGGCATTTTGAATGATATAACCCCCCGACATATTGAATCCGTGTGGCGGATTTTAGGGGGAATGTGAGTCCCTCGCAATTTTCACACTTCAAAAAATATACAAGTATTTTCATTTGTTTTGTTTGGAGAACTTTGATAATAAATTCAACAAATTATTTTTAAAAAGGCAGTTTAGGTGTCTGCGCTATTCCATCCAGTTGGTAGCATTTTTCCTGTGCCTCCTTGCAGGTTTTCCAGGTTCCGTCTTTCTTGCTGCCCACCCAACGGAAATACGGGCACTCATGCTTCATATGATACTCCGATTGGCACAAATACACCATCATTAAAAACGGTCGACAGGTTCCCTTCAGCAAGGACTTGGCGCCCGGCGAGGCCATCAATAGATTGTAAGTTGTAACGGCTTGGAAAATAAATAAATTAAAGCCAACTGAACTGCAATGAATTCTTACCTTCTTTGCGACAAAACTCCATCATTTGAATGTGGTAGTCCTTTTCCTTGGGTCGATCGGCGTACATTTTCTCGGCGTCCAATTTTACCATCTTCATGTTGATTGTGTCTCCCTTGCCAATGTACTTCTTTTGCTTATAAAGGCACTCCACAAAACACTTAAATGGTCGGTTGGGAATTAGGTAAATAATATAATCAGTATGTTGGCCTTCTCTTCAACCTACCGACACGAATTTTACGGATTTCCCAGGGTCCGTATCGCCGGACAGGGGCAGCTTAGTGGAATGAATCGTTAAGCATTTTACCAGACCAGCTTCTTCGCCCAAATAAGACTCCGTACAGCAGCCCGGATGCTAAAAAAAAAGCTGGCTAATTAGGAGCGAGGGTGGCAGCTCTGAGGCTTACCCACCTCCTTGCTGCAGGTTTCCTCGGTGAATGCCTCCTCCAGAGCGGTGGAGTTGCCCCAAACTTGGCCGCACGCAAGGACCGAAAGCAGTAGAACTGATAGCCAAAAGTTATTCATTTAAAATTAAAAACAAAAAAACAATTCTCTTCGTGGTTTTATATCAAATTTTTCGCCCCATCATTTAATGAAATGAGGCAAAGATTTTAATGAATTCCCCAAATGTTTATGGGCTTAATTAACTCTAATTCAAGCTTATTGGAATGATACTGAAAATCTTTCTCCCAAAACATATAAAAACCGCGGTAATCCCCACAAAATATCAGTCATCATGATGAAATCGTCGTACATATTCCTGGCCTTCCTGGCAGGCTCCTGGGTAAGCAAAAAGGTCACCACCCTTTCCCTTTTATAAATTTCCCTTTGCCAGATCGTTGAGAGCCAGAAAATCGATTGCGAAAACACATCCGCCATCAAGGAGGATCACATTCACCACTGTTGCCAGCATCCCGATGGCCACAGCGACCTTATGGAAAGTTGCGCCCAGGAAACAGGCTTCGTGCTGCCCAATCCCAACGAGGAGGCCATTGTCGATATAACCCCAGATCGGGTGATAGCCGGCACGTGTTTCGGAAAGTGTTTGTTCAACAAACTGAACTTTATCAAAAACGAAACCCTCAACATGGAGGCCGTGAGGAAATTCTATCAAGAAAAGCACTCCAAGGACCCGGAGTACGCCAGGGAAATGATAAACGCTTTCGATCACTGCCACGGCAAATGTGAGTCTTATTTCATTTCTTCACCTTTGATCTTTGAGTGACTTTAACTTCTTTCAGCTGAAGAGAACACAGCCAGATTTTTATCCAATCCCATGTTTGCCCAACTGTCCGAGCATTTCTGCCAGCCCAAGTCGAGTGTCACTTGGGTTTGCGTGATAAAAACCTTTTTCCGCAACTGCCCGGCCGACCGTTGGGCCAAAACCAAGGAATGCAATGAGGCTTTGGCCTTCAGCAAGGCCTGCAATTCCACCTTGATGACTTTGTGAAGAAAAAGCTTTTAAATAAACTTAAATACAGATTGAAACTGAAGTCGTTTCACATTTCAAGGAAGTGTTGGCTGTTTTCTGCGGAGAATCGAAGAGCCAAGGGCAAAATCTTAGCATTTTGGCATTGCTGATTTTTCTTCAGGCTGTTTGGTTTTGGGTGGAGAAAAGAGAACAGACCGACAGACACTCCTACAGAAACTATCAAAATAGAAAGATTGTTAGCCTTATTCTCGGCCTTAGTTCAGCCCAAGAAATTGGATTTTTACACATCCAGCAACCTCCAACTGGGAAGGAGACTAAATCGGAGACTTGGACGGGAGTACAATAAACAAATGACAGACAAATTGATAACTAGGCAGACCCACAAAGGAACAACAAGGAAGCATAAATTGTTCCGTGGAATTGTGAAATTCCAATAGACCGCAAAACCTCGTTGACGGTCTCTCCTCCAGCGTCCACACTCACCTTATCGATTCAATTCAATCACTTGATATATCTATCAAGTTTATTCTTCTCCTTTTTAATTAAACACAGGTTGATTTAATTTAAATTCAAATCACACAAAACGAGCTGATCATGCTGGCCAGAGGTACAGAAACAGAATGATCTTTTGGTTCACTTCAGGAGCGAACCTGAACCTCATGTTCCCTGACCTGCCAACTCAGGCAGATGAGCTGCCAACTCAGGCAGACCATTTTTGCGCCAACAATTTATTCAAATAAATATATCAAATATATTTGAATAAACCGCC
>JBAMCP010000099.1:0-101291 GCA_037075105.1 Lissocephala sabroskyi | reverse complement strand
CACTACAATGCGATACCCGATATGTGTGTGTAGGTGGGTGTGCGTAGGCGTGTGTGTGGCCATAGCAATTTAGGATATGCTTATGCTCTACTTGCCGCGCACAAGGCTTTGTCAACGCCCAGGATGTGGGTTACCAGGCAGCACCAAGCGAAAGTTCGTTACTCTTTTTTAAGCTACGTCCCAATGAAAGGACCATTAATTAAAGTTGGATTTTTTTTATTAAATTTTTAATTTGAATTACAGAATTGTTGGCAAAGCAGCGCTTCTAGCTTTGGGGATGCCGACAGCCTTGGCGATCAGCTGCTTCGATCGCCGGGAGTTGGAAAAGTTTCCCACACAAAATTCGTTCTTTCGTTTTGGTTGGAAAGTAAGAAATTTAAAAAGTAATTAAAAGTGTTTATGGTTAAGGACTTGGACTCCTGAAATTGAAGATCATAACTTATAGAACCTGAGGTTTTTACTAGGTAAGCTGAACGAACAATCGTTGTCCAAGAAGTCTGCTTTCTGTTGATCGAGGATTTGGTGTTCATTTGTTAAGTTAAAAGTTGTCGGTTGTTTGGCTGGCTAATTACACTCTGACCTCTTTATTTGTGAGAAGATAAATATATTTTATACCGGAGTTAAGAGGTCTTAGACTGATAGAATTCAAAGCCAACAAAGAAACCTGCTGGAGTTCGAATTGCTTAGCCTCAATCGATGGAAGATCGATGTTTGATCGCTGAAATAAATTCCTCTTTCAAAGCGATTCTTTTAGTCGGTGGAAGACCGTTTTAAGATCGCTAAAATAAGTTCCTTTTTCTTTCCTGAAACTTAACCAACTCCTTGCAGTCTTCAAAACTCTGTGAGGCTGCCTCAGAATTCCTTGTTTGCCGTGTGCGTTTCGGGGGACTTACCCGGCCTTTGGCACGTTTATGCGAAGGCCTGGAAATCCGACGAGCCTCTCAGTCTTTCGGTCGCCCAGCCGCGGCCTTTGTCTTGCGGGCGGCAGGACGTGTCTCTGTCTGGGAGCCACCCTTTCAACGCCGGCAGGAGTTGCCTGCCGCAAACCCTCGGCATTTTTAAGGGGAGTTTTTTTGTGCTTGGAATTCTGCTGGCGTTCCCCGGCTTTGGCTTTTATGTGTAATTTCTTTTGATTAATTTTCTGTATTTTTATTTTCGGTCACATGCGTCGCCCAGACAGCGACAGCTTCAGTCAGAGAACAGGGTGCTGCGTTGGTGGCTTGTCAAGGTCGTTGCCTTGCGCTATGGCGTATCACCCTGTTGGGTAGGCTCAGGTGGCTGGCCTCCTGCTCCTGTTGGCTGCTGAAAGTTGCTGATGACAGCAACAATAACAACTGAAGGAGCTGCAGTTGAGCCCCGCCCGCCGGCGCCTATTTGCATGTGTTGTCATCCTGCCGCCGTTGCTGACGATGATGAGGCTGGAAAATATGCCTGCCCAGCAAGTCTAAAACGGCCCCCAGGAATCGCCAGGTCCCTCTGCTGTCTGGCGGGGCGCGGCGGCCAGTCGGCCTGAAATTAAAATAAAAAAATCACAACAAACCGCCGCCCGCCAGACGGCAAACTCCCAGACCAAATAAATGAGCACGACGGTGACATGATAACTGTAAACGTCTGCCGGTGATGCCACTGCCGCTGCCGCTGCCACTGCCATCGTCGCTGCCGTCGTTGCTGCCGGCGGTTGCATGCATTGCATTTTTTCCCCTGGCCAGGCCTTCTTTTTTTTCGTTGCGACGTCTGACGCCGCCCCGTCAGCCGTGGCACTTCATTTGCTTCACAACTCATTCATGTTTTTGTGTGCTACGCTCGCCAGGCCGCCAGCCGCTGCGCCTAAGCTGAGGTAAACACAACACACACACTGACTGGCTGGGTTCCTGGTAGACCGAGCGAGCGACCGTCGGCCCTGCCGCACCAGCCGCTCACCTACTTTTCGCCGGCTGCACTTAGGCTGGCTGGAAAAAAAACCTCCCCAACTGGCAGGCAGGCAGGCTCCCTCGCGTCGGCGGGTATCGCTTACAACAAACACTTGCAACGTTTGCAAAGCTTCTGCTCTGCTGCTGCCGCAGCGGCAACTGCAGCGGCTGCGGCGGCGGCGACGGCGGCTTCCTCCTCGAGAAGTTCGCCGAGTTGTCGGCTGCATTTACTGGCTACCATGCGCTCAGTACGTTCGCGTGCTTTGCATACTTTGGTTGGGTTTTTTGCTCGGTGCGCTGCCTGCCTGCCTAGGAGACTGACTGGAGAGGAGACCACGGCCCGGGCCTACACATATTTGGATTTTGATTTTCGTTGCGCGTTTTCCGTTCGCTTTGGTTATTTTGCCAGCTGATTTATCGCGTGTGTTGGCCTTTGGCGCGTCGCGTTTTGTTTCCGTTAGCCGTTTGCCGAGGCCGCCAATTTGCTTGCCATTTCGCGGGACGCGGCCTTTCCGCCATTTTTCGGCCATTTTGCGCGCCATTTTACGTTCGCCGCCATTGTTTCGGTTTCTGTTTGCCCATCCGGTCCATCAGCCGCTCTCTCCCAGCTCCACACGGCCAGCCCGTAAATCAAATGGCATAATTGTGCGTGTGCAGAGGTCGAACGGACGGAGCAACAGCCGCAGTCTGACCAACTGCCCGCCTGGCATAAATTTCCAAAGTCATCGCTGGTTTGCCTTTCCCTCCAACAAGTGGGCGGGCTGGCAAAGGGGATTGCGCGTCCTAATTGCAGTCATCAAGTCAAATCAAATCGCGGCTCTTTTCGGCAAACCCATAAATGAAGTGTAAAGTCAACGCCGACGCCTCCTTTCTGAACAAATCGGATTTGCGGATAAATCAGCCATCAAAAGACTCCAAGGCGCCGCGGCCCACAGCCAATTGATTTGGACCTAAGCAGTGATTATTGGGTGAGTAAATGCCATCGATTTTAAGGTTATGATTACCAGTTTCCCTCAGTTGAAGGGGGGAATGGGGGAATTTTAAATCGGTATCAAATGGAGCCGCTTAAAAATGTTTCGATTTGGGTTGAAGGTAGTCAAATGTTCTTTTTTTTTAAGCCCGATAAGTTATTTACAATGTGGTCAGAATGGGTAAAGAAATCGATCTAGCTAAATCTATTTATCCCTCTGTCCATCTGTCTGTCTGCTCGTTTGTCAGTCTGTCGTTTTTATGATGAAATGGATCTCAGAGACTAAAAGATCTACAGCATCTAAATTTGACTTGATTTGCGAGATTAAATAAGTTGATTTTGACGAGTTTTAACTTTAATGAACGCCCACAGACCCTCACACAGCTGTCGGCGTTCGCAAATAGCCGCGCAGTTGTTAATTTTAGAGGCCCAGCGATCTTAGCTTTCAACTTGAAAGTTATCTTCTGATATCGAGCGAGCCAGTGTTCAAGGAAGCTTGAGAACAAGACGGACACTCAGACAGCCGGATAGATGGATAAAAGGAAAGATAAGTTGGCAAGCAGAAGCTCAGGGTCTTCACCAAAACTCCCAACTTCCTCTTCTATCTGTCTGGTCGTCCTGATCATCTTTCTCTCTGGTTAAGTCCACTCACTTCTCCATTTCTCCGTATGATCTCTTAATCGCTTCATTCACCGCTCTGTGCGACTCTCCGGTTCTCCGCTAAACTCGGCCGTCTCCTTTTACTGTCCTTTTTTTTGGTTAATTTACCGCACCTGATCGTTTAATTCCTCGCTCGTCTACTAATCTGATCGTCTGTCTGTTCTTCTGCCGGTCTGCCCATATTTCCTCTCTTTCTCATCTGTCAACTTGATCGCGTTTCCCCGGATAAGTCCGCCGTTTCTTTTTACTGTCCATACTTCCATCTTTTTTGTTGCTTGGTTATTAATGCACCTGATCGTTTCATTTCTTGCCCGTCTATTAGTCTGACCGCCTGTTCGTCGTTTCGCCTTGCAAATTCGTCTGTTCCTCTGTCCGTCTGCCAGTCAACTTGATTGCGTTTCTCCGCTAAAATCCGCCGTCTTCTCAACCGTCTGTCCGTCCATTCTTCCGTCTTTTTGGTTACTACACCGCGCCTAAACGATCGTTTAGGGTTCTTCCCCGTCTGCCGGTCCGATCGTCTGTCCGTCCAATTTGTCTAATTTTTCCGTCCGTCTGCTTGTCTCTCCGTTTGTCCGTTTGTCTGTCCTTCTCGTCCCCGAAATACCAACCCCTCAGGCCTGCCGCTCTCGATCTCTCACGAGAGCTTTACAACCAAAAGCTTTTTGAGCTTCACAACTAAAAGCTTTCATGCTGCGATCGTCGGACCCCAAAATTGTATATAAGCGCGACAGCCACGGGCCTCCGGCAGTTGCTCGCGAGTGGAAAGTGCAAGTCACCGTTGTTGTTTTTTCTTTTCTTTCGGTATAATTCGAAGTGTGTGTGTAATTTCCTGGGTGGAAGAGTATTTTATCGCATGAATTATTAAAAATTAACCTACTTAAACGGATAATCGTAGGACTCACAGTAAGTACTCTGAAATAAAGATCATATAAGGACACAAAGACTGGACTTTTGAGGAGTCATTAAAAATTCCGTATACCAAAAAGAGCACACGATATAATGAATTCTAGGAAAAATTCCCATCAGATTTGTTGTTTAAATTTTCCTTATTTCGGTTCCTTTGCGTTTTGTCTCTTAACCTAAATTCGCTTTGACTCGGCAGCGTCTTTTGAGATGGCAGATAATTTCTTTCCCAGCCTGTTTATGGCGTATTTGCGGTCAGACCAGCAGGCTCCTCTTTCTTCCTTTCAATTTGCTTGCGTAGCCTGGTTTATTTTATTTTCCTGTGGGCTACACAAACTTGCCCAGTTTCCCAGGAATTTCAGCGCCGCAACTTTCTAAAAAAGTTGCCGACGGTTTCATTTTCGGTTTCTTGGAAGTCCCCGCCGCCCCCAACCCACCGCCCAGCGCCGTCTCGCCAAAGCCATCAAAACCACAAAGCGAGCAGATGAAACGCGAGAATCTCCAGCCCGCCCAGGACAACTTGAATTTGCATAGCTCTCTTTCTGCTTAAAATTATCCCCAATTGCTGAGGACAAACAAAACGCAGCAAATGCAATTCCAATTACAACCAGGCAACCGCCAACCGGGAGCAAAAAGTGAAATCGAAGCCGTCAACTTTGCAGCATGGCTTGGAGGGCTTCCCGGCGGCAACCGCAAGTGCGTAAGAGGCCAAAAGGGGTTGCGCCTGGGCCCGGCACTCAAGTGGTCCGTGTGCCAAGTGCCGGGACGGCCTGAGTGCCGCCAAGTGCAGTCTCGCTGCAGGTGCAGTGACATTGGCAACGCGCACTCCACTCACCCGGCAAAACTCCCAGGCAGACGTCTGCTCACCCCAAAAAAGACGGAGAACCGAGACGATAATGGTGACGGTGCAGCCAGCTGTTCCAAGTGGTTGGCTGGTTGGCATCTGCATAAAATTTCGTGGGCAACCTTGAGCCAGACCGAGTTTGCTGGTCGCCTGGTCGTCGGCTGCACAAATCCACTCACTGCAAGGCAAATTTCCCCGCGTGGCAGGGGTGGGTGGGGTGGTTTTGTGTTTTGTCAACATGCCTGCTGGTTTTGTGCATTGTGGGGATAGAATTTTTTTGTGGCTGGGCCAGCGCAGTTGCAGTTAATTGAAAATACTAAATTTCCACTGTCTAGACGGCAAATTATATGACAATTGCGGGGGGCCGGGGGCCGGACGGGCTGTGTGTGTTTGGCTTGCGTATTAAAATTAATTACTTGTGTTGTTTGCCTAAAAAATAAGCCAGTGCATTAGCTGTCCGCCTCGTCCACATTCACATTTCATTAATTGCAATAAATTTCAGGAAAATTTAATAAAATTTTCACACCTCAATGAGCGAGGCTGGGATCGCCGGCTAACTTAATATCCAGGCCTTAATTACACACACACACACATCTGCTGCGTTGGCATGTCAGGTGTGTGCAGAGGGGAAACGGAAATTGCACAAAATTCTCTCCACAATCTCGTTTAATTGCAAACGGAAGGCACAACACCTCCGACAAGACGGTATTCCCGTGTGTGCGTGAGTGTGTGTTCGATTATTCGGCACTTAATGAACAATCAAATTGAAAACCTGAAAATCCGTATCCCCCCGACCGACCGACCGACTTTATAGGCAAATTTCGGTTTTGTAATTTTCACCAACGCCTGCGGGTATGCAATGAATTTTTGGCCTATCGGCAGCCCGGAGCCTCCTTGGCCCAACAAAGAATGCGGCGATGGACAGACGAATTCATATGATTGGTATTAATTAAATTGGAATTTCAGGTATAAATATGCCCATTGGTTTTTTCAAAGACGATTGAACAAATCTCGGCCCGACCTCCCTGGGCATGCGAGTAATGTGGGCACTTTAATTTCATTAGCCGATTGTCTGTGATGACTCGGACGACTTAGGACTTAGGAAATGGCTGGCCATCTTCTACAGGATCCCCAAGCATTTGCATTTCAATTTTTGACAAGCAAAATATTTTGCCGCAGTCACAATCGGCCATAATGTCAGCCCAGACCGCCTCCCTCTGCCGTCGTCTGCTCCCAGACCGTCTGGAATGCCAGGCTGGCTGAGCCGTCTGGTCGGTCGGCTCGTCCGGCCAGTCCATCTGTCATTTTAAGTGGCTTATTCATATGCAAGTGGCTTCCGGGGCTAAACATATTCGAGTGTTTTAGTGGCTCGTGTACATGACCGAGCATTATCATTAAGTGCTTATGGCCGACAATCGGCTGGGTCCTCGGATGTGTGTGTGGGTGAGGCCCGGACAATGACGGCCATTAACGCAAATTGATAGGCCTCCATTCTCCTCCCAACTACTCTGACTCTCGCTTTCACTCTTGCCTTTCGCAGAAGGAACTTTCCCGTTGGCCCTTTGGACCTGCAGTCCTGCAGCCAGCTTCTGTGAGCTATGAAGGCAACCGCCAGCGGCAGCTCAAGCAGCTCCCCATTTGAGCCACCACCACCGCCGCCGCCAGCGTCGGGCCTCCGTGGAGAAGGCAAGCCCATCAAGCCTGCGCTGAAGCCGCCGAAAGTCTCATTCGCCCCGTTGGACATCACCACGCCCACGGCCATTGCCACGGTCGCCCAGCCGATTGCCACGTGATACGCGAACATGCCCCAAAACAACATCGTCTGCGAGTGGCTGCGCACCATCGGCCTGATCCAGTACGCCGAGAGCTTCCTCGAGAACGGCTACGACGAGCTGGAGATCTGCAAGCAAATCGGCGAGATCGACTTGGATGCCATCGGCGTGGAGAGTCCTGTCCACCGGGGCAAATTACTCAAAAGCGTGCGCACGCTCAGGGAAAAAGGAGCGGCCATTGTCTATGTGCTCATCAATGATCCCAAGGCCCTGAGCACCAGCAACGAGATCCTTGCCTCGGATGCCGATTCGCCCGTCACCATGCAGGAACTGGAGGCCATCATGAAGCGCCACTTGGAGGCCGATGGGATTCGACTGACGGCTCATCCCTACTCCACTCCGGTAAGTGGGCGAAGGGGTGGACAATTATCCAGGGGCCGGTTGCTGTCACAGTCGCCTCGACCGCTTGGTCGTTTGTAATGCCCGCTGTTCGGGGATTTGCCACAGTGTGCGCTCTAATGTGAAATTAACACGATTTTAATTTAGTTAAACCGACTGGCCGGCCAATGGCCACTGGCCGCCGTCCATCCCCCTGGGCCTCTTGGCCATGTTGCGGCTGCGAGGATTTTGGCTGTAACTTTTATTTTATTATTTTGCAACAGCCACGGCCACGGCAACAGCGGCAGTTTCGGCTGTTGCCAAATTTTGTTTAGTTGGCTGGCAGTTTAGATAACCAAATCGCGGTGTGGTCGACGGCTGTGCTGTCCTGACTAGCAGATAGACAGGGAGAGGGGGCAGTTTAAAGTTGCAGCATTTCAATTGCCGGGACATTAGGGAAATTTTGATGGATGCCGTCGATTTAATTACCCGTTTGCCCCAACAAATCGGGAATTAGGGTTTTTTGAATTTTCTATTCTACTCTTTGAACTTAAAGACTTTAAAATTCCCATAAAACTTTCTCAGGAAATTTATTGAGTGACTTTGAAGAGTGAAGAGAAGAAATCTTGTGGTAAAGACGGGAATAGGAGAATTGATTTCCATTTATATTTCAGAAAGAGGACTCCATTTTCTTGTTCTTGAGGTAAACTTATAACCTGTGACTGAGAATTCTATGACAGCTTACCTAGAAAGCCTTTCGAGGTCTTTACTCATCAGTTACTCTTGAATTTCTCCTTCCGTCCTTTCAGGCCCTCAGTGTCTTTTGTTTGGCTGGCACAAACCTTACCCGATTAAGAGCCTATATAATCTGAATGACTGCGATTATCCACATAGTTTTACTCTCAACCAACATGCCCTTCGTTTTCCTCTTTCCCTCGGGCATACAAATTAACGACTAGCAAATTTGCCACGTTGCATTGAGCGTTGTAAGCGTGTCAAGCGGTTTGGTTTGTTTGCTCGGCTGTTTGGTTTTTATAGTCGATTCAGGAAGGATGCAGAGGGGGGCAGGCGGTGTTGGCAAAAAACATGTCACTGGTTCAGGGACACACACACACACACACACACGCGCGCGAGTCGTAAGCAAATAAGCAACGGAAATGAATGCAGTGAGCGTCGTTTTATTTAAAGTCGCTTAAAGTGCAATGGACCGGCCACAACCCTGCCTGCCCGCCCCCTCCAACCTCTTCAGGTGCCTGTGGGGAGCTGTGGAGCCTTCAGAGGCTGCCGCTAGGCCATTGAGCACGCGTTGTGTTGACACTTCGCCGAGCCTGCAGAGCCTCAATTTGCTTCCTGGCGCTGCCGTTGCAAGCAGCTGCCTGGGTCGTTTATTATGCAACGCTGGCAACACTTTCCACACACACACACACACGTACGCACCTGGCAAGTGATAAAGTCGTCAATGACAAGGCGGCAGGGGGAGTGGCAATAGGCGGTTTGCCTGAGCAAACTTTTGCGCCGACTGCTTTGCATTTTAATTAGCAATTGTTTTTTTTCTCTCGGGTTGGGTTGGAGGCGGTGGGAAGGCGTGGCACTTAACATAGCTTTGCCGGCAAATGTTGGCAAATATTTGCCCCACGTCGCCACGGCAGCTGCTAGATGACAAATTGAAATGTAACTTTAATGTACATACATCAAATTATATGAAATGAAAATGCAGTGAAGTAAAACTAGACAAAGTTCATGCCCGACAGGTGTCTGCACTCGTGCACGACCACAAAGCGGGCGAAGGCCAACGGCAAAGCCAAGAAACATCCGCCCCCCAGACTCGACTGAGGTGGGCGGACAGACGGGCGGACGCATCTCCTCAACTAATTGCACTTTGCTCGGATGCGACAGACGTGCGTCGGTTGGGTGGCTGGGTTGGGGCAGACAGACAGCTGCAGACAAGTTGCATTTCAGGTCGGGATGTTTGCATGGGCATTGCATGAATGCGAGGCTAAATGAATTTGCACCCACACGGCAGGCAGCCAGGCAGCCAGCCAGCTTCCCCCGTCGTGGCTTTGAATGTCAAGCAGTTTACTCTTGTCTGAGCCTCCGGGGAAGGGGCAAGTTGGCCCCTCCGCCTTACGCTAATTACCGGAAGATATTAACACTTGTGCGCCACAAAAGGCCGAGTCAGTTGGCCTGCCAGTGACCCGGCATCCTGGCCATGCATAAAATAACCAAAGGACTTGCCTTCTTTCGCAGGAGGGCAAGCGCGGCTACCTGGAGGGCCTGGCGGCCCACTACAGCAAGCAAATCAATATGCCCTACGAGGATGTGCTGGATGCCATCGAGCAGGTGCGTTTGTCCAAGTGGAAGGAGCGCCATGTCCGCATCTCCACCGGTCACACGTTGACGCGGCGAGCGGCTGTCTCCGCCAGCGGCCCCAGCGGCGGGCTCATCGGCTCCTCCGTGCTGCCCACCAGCCACAGCCAGCCGCTGTATGTGCCGGGCAAATATTTGGTAAGCATCTAGCGTTTTATGACCCACTTGAACTTTGACTTTACGGTCGACGGGGCAGGCTAATGAAATCCCCCGTTGACCCGCCGCTTTGGTCATTTCTAATTTGGCTCATTTGGTTTATTATTCATGGCCACGCCCATTGCGGCAGCCGTCGAGCTGCCTGTCGAACCGCGAGGAGAACGAGATCTACAGTTACACGCAGAACGACCTGGCCAATCGGATGGCCCGCAATGCCATCGACTCGAAATCGGCGCTCAATCTCAACGGGATGAGCATGCAGCACAGCTACCCCGGCAATCGGACCAACTTCTTTTACGACTTCTCGGCAACAGGTAAGGCTGATTTTTGGGGTTTTACGGCTTTTAATTCAATTAGATGGCCGCCTATCGTTTCCGCCTAGTCCCGAACTCAGTCCGCTCTCGACTTTTGCAGAAGGACGCAACAAACACAAGCAGCGGCGCACGGTCTTTGCCCGGTTCCTGCACGGACTGCGCCAGAGTGGCGATGAACTCAACGCCACCGAGGGCATGCAGCTGAAGGTGAGTCGGCGGCGGGGGCGGGGCTTTCTAATCAGCAAATTAAATTAAAATACGAAAAAACCCGCGCCGCAGACAACAAAACAACAACGGCAAAGTTCTCCCCCCAAAAAAATAACGCCGCTCGGCCAGGCCAACTTTATCGAGGCTAAGCCGATAAAAGGCAATTACCGTTAATTGCGAGGAGTACAGTCACCGCCACGGCCAACGGAAGTGCAGTGGAGCCGCCGCCACACCCCAAGCATCTGGCAGATATGAACTGTCGATTGTTGCTCAAGGGGTCCGAGGCGCCACCGGTTGGCCTGTCCGTTCATTTGCACCTTTGGGGCGGGGCGCTTGCCTTTTTTGTGGTTGACGTCGCTGTCCTTTTTAGTGGGCGTGGCGGTTGAAGAGACGGAGACGAAGCGCATTTGTTTTTATTATTTCAGGCGTGCAAAGTGTTTTGTAAGCTGGACCGGCAATGGCAACGGCACTGGCACCGGCGCCCGTGAGTTCCTTTTGAGGGCGAGTTTATAACTTTCCGTGTTTTACGGCTGCTGGCCGGCGCCGGCCCACAAGGATTCGGCGGCCAGTTGTTCCGGGTGTTCATTTAATATTTAAGCGCAATTTGGCCGTCGCCGTTTGGCCCGACTGCGTCCGTTCTTGTCCCTTTTTTGTGGTCAATTTTCGAAATGACTTCAACTAAGCGCGCTGTGTCGAGTGGCCAGGACGAGTGAGAGTGTCCACTCTTGTCGGCTGTCCTTTTGTTTTGTCCCCTGGCAACAGCTGCCTTGACTTTGGCTCCGATTCGGAGGCCAGCTCATTATGTGGTCTGTTGCGGAAATATTGCTTGAGGGAAATTCAAAGGACCTTCTGACATTTCGCATTTAGATTCGCAGTCAACTCATTTCGGGTTACGCGTTGCGGTTTCGGTCGACGAGGTGTCGATTTGTTGTTCCGGTTAATGAAAACGAATTTTACATTTGAAGTTCTTGTTGTTGCAGACCAACGAACGCCTAAAGAGCTGCGGGACCATGAAGCGAGCGGAACCGCATCAGGACTTTGAGAAGACCATTCAACGCGTAAATATTTTATACCCTCTACCCCCACCCACACCCCCGAGGACCGAACGAAAAGATGAAAGAAGCAGTTCTTCATTGATTGACCTTTTCCCGCAAAAACCGCAAACGCAGGTTGGCCTTTTTTTAAATTTCGCTTTCCTTTTTCTTGTCCCCCGCGCCCAGCTTAAGAACCAAAAGGCGGCCCAGAAGAAACCGGCCAGCGCCCCCATGGACATTGGCATGCACGAGCGAAGCAAGGAGGTGGCCCACACCCACGTCCAGGAGATGCCGCTGAACAACTACACGAAGCATCCCTAGGACAGCGCCGCCAGCATCGATGCTGCCTAAGATTTACACATATAAGTCTCATATTCACTCTGAAAAGAGTACTTATAGTTCGTAGGCTCAGTTTAGTATTGCGTAGGCTTAGGTTCTTCAATAATGCAAACGGTGATACAGGCAATACGAATTTACCAAGGAAACTTAGCTTAAGGATCGTCCCCACCCCAGCCAACCAATCAAACGGAGAGGGAGGAACTTTGAATGCTCTTCAATTATCCCCTTGCTCATTGGGAAATGTGTTCGAAATCAATCAGAACTGTTGGAATTGTTGACAACCCACACACACGCATGGGGGCGCGAGTGGAATTTCAACACGAAATTAAACGAGCTTAGCCAACACAGACAAATGCTGATGGCTATGCAACCAACATGGCGCCGAGTCGCCTTCATAGTTTGGCAGGCGGCAAACTTCCTCGAAACCGCAGACAACGCAGACGCAGAGTCAGATGCGGCCAAACTGCAGTATTCGCGCGGCATTTGGCATTTCCGTTTCAACTTTGGATCCTCGCTGGCGCCCCACCTCTGCCCATTTCTCTGGGGGTGGGGTGGGTGCGGACTGCTGGCATCGATTTTGGTCTTTGGTTTTTGAGGCTGCGGGTCGTGTCAGTGGGCGAGTCACATGGCGTCGCGTTGGCCGCTGGCCGTTGGCCATCCGATTTTGCATTTTAATTGCATGTTGCGCTCGAAAGTATGCAACGAACTTAGCACGGCCATCATGGCAACCATTTGCAGTTCCGCTTCCCGCCGCCCCCCGCGGCCGTGTGTGTCTCAGCAAATGCGATTTGCATTTTTGACCAGCACCATCGCTTTTAATTTTGTTTGCACATCTCCCACACTCTCTCTAGAGCAGTTATTTCCGGAGTCACAAAAAAAATGGAAACATTTCTGGGTTTGTTATTAAATTCCCAGCTCGCAGCTATCGAAGCGTTCAGCACTTATACGTGAGTTCATTTCGTGTCTCCGCCTCTCACATCCTCTGAGTGCGTGCAAGCGGCAGCCGCGTCGCAGACAACCGCGCATTAAAGTGTTGCCAAACAGCAATTAGCCAAAGTAGTTGGCTTTCTGCGGCGGCCAGCAAAAGTTGCTCTGCCCGCCGAAAGAGGAAAAGGGCAGGGAAAGATGCTTTCTGGCTGATTGGCCGTGCCTCTTTTTGGCAGCTCTTTGGCCGTCTTCCTTCCACTCTCTGGGTCTTTGACTGCTTGCAAGCAGATTGATGCATCCTTCCTCCTTCTAAAAGCACTTAAATTTTAAGAAAATCTTTCCATTTTTTATTATTTCCAGGAACCTATTGTTTTTGGGATCAACTGTGCTTGGTTTTTTGTGTTTTTAATTAAAACTTCTATGTGTCTTCCAGTTTTGGTCCCATGTGATTTGCTCTTTAATTGTTCTTATTAATTTGTGCCCTTTTCCTGCTCTCTTTATTGGCTTTTTGGATTACTAAACTTATTTTATATCTTTCCTTCTTTTACTTTTTTTTTTTCCTTTTTTTCTCGGTCCCTCTCTCTTTGTGTTAGAACTTAAGGCTATTTAACTTAATACACGGATTATATGGTAGATATATATGAAATAATATATAGAGGATTGTCTTTATAGTTTTTGAGTTCTCCATTTTGTGCTCTGACAAGCGTGCAATTAACTTCGAAGCCCCAATTATCATTTTTATTGAAATTTAATTAATTGCAAAACGCGAAAGAAAGCAAACAAAAAATTAAAAAAATAAACTCCACTTAAATAAAAATCAAACCAGCAATAGTGAAAAAGCGGCTCTTTGGCCGACCAACAAAGCAAATAGTATTACTACAATAGTTACAATAGCAACAACAACAACAACACACACATACACACACAACATCACACACACAGAACACAAAATACAACCAACAATAAAACAAACAAAATGCAAACAGTGAAAAAAGGTGAAATTAACTATAGGCAAAAATATAAAAATAAAATGCAAATGCAGAAAAAGCATTGAAAACCCGAAACAGGCAATGAAGTGTAAAATTGTAAGCCAGTTTAATATGATTTTTTTTAACTACATATATAGAAAAAGCACCCGCACACACACAAACCAGCAGCACTCACACACGCACATCAGCAGCAATAAAATGGCGAAATGTAAAGCAAGAAACTCACAGCAAATTTTGTTGCACGCTCATTTTAATTTCAAACTCCCGGAGAACGCCAGTTTGTTAATAAAAATAAACACACATATTCATATATATATGCGTGCATGTATGGAAATTAAAATTTAAATAGAATTAAGAGTAAGAGTGCCCGGCACGAATCACGAATATATGCAGATTGTTTAGAGTGACAGGCGGCGAATGGAAAATGCAAACCAACGAAAAGAAACGAAACAAATTTATTTAAATCAGATTTATATATACACAAGGATATGTCACGCTCTTATGGGCGTGGCTCTAACATATTTGTTAAATAATAAATAAGCATTAAAGTCGACGGTCGAGCCGTCAATCGATTTGTCAGGCTGACCGAGTTCAAGGCAATTGCAAATTAAATGCAGAAATAGCAAACCAAATAAACCAACGACAAATACGCGAATATATACAAAAATATACATACATACGAATATGGATATGAGTAGCTTTAAAGCCGGATGAATTTATTGTATGATTGCCCGTCGAGGCCAATCAGGCAAATAAGATTACGTAGATCTCCAAAATAAAATACTGTCAAACTGAAAACGAAATTACAAATTCCCAAAAAATCAAACTAATCGTTTGATTGCGTAATTTGTGTTAGGAGCAGCCCGAAAAAGGCTATCGCAATTTGTATAGTCAATAGTTGTAATACTCTGCCATATGTTCACAGGGATATTCATTATATTAGCGAATCATCACTGATGATGGTTCTTTATATTTACAATAATTTCCAAAAGGATTTTGGAAATCAACATTTTGCTTGTACAATTTTCAAAAACAAATAACCAAACGAATCTGTGCCACCACAGGGACATATTCAAATTTATAATATTTCCATTCAAATTGTATATTTGGGATTGTTTCATTAAATTACAACAAATATTTCAAGAACGACAAAAACAAATGCGTCAAATTTGACAAAATCTGTAATAAGGGATTTTAAATACGCAAAATGCGACTTGCGATACGTGTTCATATTTTAAACAAATATTTAACAAACAATGTGTACTATATTTATATTTATATATGCATTTTCGTACGTATATATAAATCGGGAAACAATCAATATCAATCAATTCGATTCGCTTGTTTTTCATAGCGAAAATGAAAGAGAAACAAATCAAATCAAATGTGTACGAATTTTATGCACTTTCGCAGCAAATTAAATCAAAATTGTATTTGTTAAAACGGAAAAAGAGAATTTTGAACCGTTGAACTTTGAAATTAATAAACGTATTTGGAAATTTGATATGCGCTTTATTTTAAGATGTTCCTCGATTTAACTTTCAGTAGAAAAAACAAAGAAATACCTTTCAGAGGTCAGAACCCTGAGGTTTAAATGTTAAACAAAAAGGTTAAAGCGCTTTATTTATCCGTTTAAAATTTATATTTATTTCTCCTATCGGATTTAATCGATCAAGGGCTTTGACATTCAGCTCTGCGTTTTGTTTTGGCTGATTAAAGCTGACAGCTTTGGCATTTTGACCCTTCCTCTTTCCTATTAGGATTGCTCAGTTAATCAAATAATCGATCACGCGCTTCAATATGCAACTCTGTGTTTTGTTTTGGCTGACGAAAGGTGGCAGCTTTTTCATTTTGCCTCTAGCTTTTCCTCTCTCTCCTATTGGACGACCGCTGTCTTATCTATTTGGCGATCTCAGCTGTTTAGTCTTTGTTTTAAGCGGGCGAAGGCATCACGTGTATTTAGAATTGTCTTTAAAAAATGTTTTAGTGTATTTTATTAATGGTTTGCAAAGCAGTGAGTTGGGTAAATGAAGTAAAACATTTCTGTCGTTCTTTTAAATGCCTAAGCGGAACTTTGCCACGTCGTGTAAATCGAATATAAAGATTGCATTGGCTTCTCTATTTTCTGGGTGAGTCAAGTTTATCTAATTGTCACCTACCATAGGCCCTACCCCCCTGCAGCCCATGTGGCCTGTGCCCACCACCTGTGCAGCCTTCACAGCTGCAGTCTGTGTAGCCCTCAGCGTCTCCGCTCCCCTTAATCGTATCAGCACTGTTGCCTTCTAGAACCTTCACTGCCTCTCAAACTGTATGCAGGCATCTACTACGACTTAGCTAGAAACAATGGCTCTCAAACTGTTGTGAGCGATTTTCCAATTTACTTAATGCAGTTTTTATGAGTTTTTACGACTTTCAATGAATATTTATGCTCAAATCTGTTAAGACCAAATGTTTGTCTTTAAATCGGCTACCGCTTGCCTCAAATGAGGCCTTTAAAAATTAACGAATCCAATTTGTAAAAACTAAAACCCTGAAAAAACAAGAAATATTCAATCGCCCAGCCGCCCAGCAACATACCCAAACATACATATGTAGAAATGCAGAATCGTGTTTTAGCATCTGTTCGACCAAAGTCGAACGTGTCATTGTAAGTTCAAGTGTGGCCACAGCGCCAGCGGAGGGGCTGGGGGCGTGGCAGACGCCATAACTCCAGCTGCCATTCCGGTGACTCCAGCGCCGGCAACGAGTGTTGATGGCTCTCCGAGAGGAACACGGGAGGGGGAGTTTTGATGGGTCATGATACGGGCAAGAGAAAGGAATGGGTGGGTGGTGGGACGTTGGCAACAATGCCTCATGAAAAATTCATGCTGCCTCATATGTTTTATGGCTTGTTGAATTTTGTTTGCTGCCGCCTCGGCCTCGGTCCCGGCCTGGTTGGAGTCAAAGGCGTGGGGAGCCTTAAATTAATAAAGGACCAGAGAACCAGGACGAGCACAAGGATAAGTGAGCGCGTCGAGGGGGTCGGACTCGTTCGACGCGATGCATGACAAAATTTCCCCCTCATCACTCTTTTTGGTAGTTTACATTTTGCGTGGCGGAGTGCGCCCAACCGCAGTTTGTTCTAAAGCCGACGAGAGGGGCCGCCAGTTGACCGACCCGGGGACTAATAAGTTTAATTTGCCATCCCTTTTTGCCTGGCCCTTTCCGTTGTCCGCGTTTTTTTTCGTACCGTTTGATTTTAAGCCAAGACCCAAACCATCGCGCATTTGCCTAACGAACTGTGAATTTTGTTGTGGATTAGTTGCTGTTGTTGTTGGGAGTTGCGGTTTATGTGTTTTTTTTTTTATAAATTTTAATTTCCGTTTGCATTTTATACGTTTTTCCATAATTCATGCCTTCAAGTAACCCAGAGGATTGATGAGCTGTGAGTGGGCCCGGGAAGGGATTTCCAACTGGCCTAGCAAGGGCTTAGCCGGTACCCAAACCACCCACACCCCCCCACACACGCATATGTATTATTACCCATACATGGATATAAATATAATCGTGCGGAAATGCCAGACGCACTAAGCTGACCTCGAGGAGGGCGGCGGCCATCCCTCAAGCAGGCCTCCCCTGTGTGTGTGTGCGGGTGTTGCACTCACTTCTGCTTTTGGTGGCGCATCGAACAGCTGCCGTGGCGACTGGCGACCTCTGCTGCGGTCCTGGGGATCCGCTGGCTCGGCTGCTGTTGCTGATGCCTTGTAGCCCCATTGGGCCATTGACTAATAGGATTTGAAGAGCGTAAAATTGGTTCGTTGTGAACATGAAATATGCAGTAAATCCTTTGCTTGCTTTCCACACGCCCCCCACTCCCCACCCTTGTCTCTCCACATGTTTTTCTTTAATATTTTGCGGCCGAACTTTGCTGCAGTCGCCGCCCGCCATCCGGAGCCCAAGAGCTTAAATGGAGCTTCGGTGTGTATAAATTTTTATGCCAGGATCGGGATGCCCGGCTGCTGACTTCTGGCGCTGTCGCATTGCAGGGCTCTTTGTTGGCCGGTCGGTCGGTCGGTGCAGTTTGTTGCAATTTCGCGGTTCGATTTGGCTGCTCGCTCCTTCGGTGTGGCAGCTTCTTGGTCGATGGTGTGTTTTATTATCGCAAATAAAGCGCAATCACTGTTGTGCCACATGGCAGGTCCGGGCCAACCGCCCACTCCCCTTTGGCCTGAATTTTTCATGAACTTGCAACGCTCGACGGCGGGTCTTGGGCTGGTCGACATGCTCGTCGTGGTCGCCGTGGCCGTTGCTGGTGGCATTGAGTATTTCATGGTGGGATTTTGCTCGTGTGGCAGGCAGCGGGCGGGGGCATGAAATATTGCAAATAGTTTTATTCATACTCAATTGCTTGAAATATGAAAAATGCAGGGGAATTTGTAACGAAAATTCCCCCAAATGCATTCCCTCCTCCCCAAGGAGAGATCCTTGCTGAAAGACTTTCTTCTTTCATTTCGTTGCCGTTTTGCGTTTTTGCATTTTCATGTGCACGCGTCGTTTGTGTTTGCCTGCCACTGGCGTTGTTGTTGCTGCTTTAATTGCCAGTGTTGTGCAAATGTGCTGGCATTTATTTTCATTATGCTGAGTGTGTACTGAGTGAGTCTGTCGCTCGATCTCGGGTCATTTTTAAACCGGCATTTATGCGGGCGCCGCTCGCCTCGCCCGTCCCCGGAGTCCACGATAATTGCTAACAATATTTATTAAGTTGCTTGCACTTTGCGCATTTTCCCCGAGAAGAAAGTTGCTGCAAATGTTCTCATTATGCGACGCCGGCTCGATAATGCCCACCGACAACGATGACGAGCAAAGACGACGATGTCTGGGGTCTTTAATTGCTTGGCGTGGGGAGGGAGAAACAGAGTGAGGAAAAGTTGGTCCTTCAGTCGCTGGGAGACGCTTTAATGCCTGCAAATCCTGCAGCGAATCTATTGAAAATCTTGAGACCCCGTTAACTTGGCCCAAAGCCACCTCAAGCCGCTGCCGTTCGTTCAACTTGGCTGACTTCCGGCGTTGCCTTTTATGATAAATTGAAACAAATAGCCAAGCAAACACCCGCACACCGGCCAACTCCGGCTGTGTCTGTGTGTGTTGGCCAGGGCTTATCAGAAAATTGCGCTCAGCTGTTTATGAAAGCATAACAATGTTAGCTGCCGCCGGGTCGTATTGGCCATTACAGCCACGCTGCAAAGAAGCCAACATCAACATGATCATCAAGCTGAATGGCTCTGCCGGCAGCGCGGCTATTGCCACCACCTTTTGCCCCATAACTCACAAGTAGGATAAACAATTTACTTATCGCTGCAGCAGCCGCTGCCGCAGTCGACGCTGACGTCCACGTCGTGCCACATCAGCGCGCCACATTGGCAAATAAATCATAATAAATAACTTCTTGGGCAATGAAACACCTTGCCGCATAAAAGTTGCAGCGTCCGCCGTCCTTCCCTGTGGTCTCCCTTGGAGTTTCACTCGCCGTCTTTCCTTGCTTTCCTTGCCGACGACGAGCAAGTTTTCTCCAAGATATTTTTATCAGTCGGCCGGCCGGGGCGTTGGTTTGGTGTTAGTTTGGCTGCCTTCTGCTTACAGTTTAACACTTTGGGCAACTGTGAGCGCGGCTCATTTTTGTGACTGGCGATAAAAATTGATACATAACTTGCATAAATCAGGGAGAAGGTGCGGCGGGCGGTTGGCCGGATTTAACGCATACGCCGCGTGGGCTGCAGCCCAGGCAGGTGGATGGTGTCATTTATTAAATTGCCACCACGTAAAATTAACCACATAAATGTGTGGCCGTGTGGCAAATGCGGTTTCGTCCACCACTCACACAGACACAATGAAGAGGAAGCTTCGTTTTCCCCCCGACGGCGTCAG
Source organism: Lissocephala sabroskyi (assembly GCA_037075105.1). NCBI lineage: Eukaryota > Metazoa > Arthropoda > Insecta > Diptera > Drosophilidae > Lissocephala > Lissocephala sabroskyi. The sequence goes on along the minus strand of JBAMCP010000099.1, from coordinate 81,617 downwards.
GGTAATTTGTAAATTTCTGACAGACGCGCTGATAAACTCATTTCCGAGATTTCTTTTCACTGCCTCCCACACCCTTCAGATTTATGACACGCAATTTATGAGCGGCTTATTACCGATTTACTGATTTTATTATTGTACGCCCGTCGCTTAAAATTGTAGAACGCAATCACAGTAAGAAGAACAAAATTATTACAAAAAAAATAAAAACCCCTGTAGAATTGCGAGTGAGGATTCTGCTTTCGTTTTAAGGCGCAAATGCCGCCTGATTCAACTTTGTCAATTCGGGCGCCTCCTGTTTGCCGTCGACAACTGCCGTCGGCACTTTTGGCAGACTGAAGAATTTCTGTAAATTAAATTTAGAGAAAATTGAAATTAGGCATCTAACCAACCAGCCAACCTGCCGGCTGCCGGCTGCCGACTCCCTGCTTTGCATAATCTAAATTACAAAATTAGGTGCACTCACATCATGCCGACCGAAATGCTCCGCCTCCTCGAGAGTGTCTGGCAGCTTCTTGTGCAGCGTCTCCGGCAGGAAGAGAGCCCCGCAGCCGCCCAAGGCAAACAGTATGGCCAGAATGTAATACGGCGCCCGAATATCCACCGTGGTGCCCAAGTACACCAGGTAAGGGGCCAGCACGCCCACCGCATTGGCCAGAATGGTGCCCAGGGCGTAGCCGGTTTGCCGCATGCACGTGGGGTAGATTTCCAGGCACTGCAGGCTGGCCGTAAAGAAGGTCACCGCATTCAGGAACTTGATGAAGGCCGCCAAGTAGATCATCAGCGTTTCGTAGCGCTCGTCGGTGGCATACAGGATAATCGGCAGGCAGGTGGCGGCGGAAATTAGAAACGACACGGAGTTTGTAAACCGCCGGCCGTATGTGTCGCCTAAACGGACAGAACAATGAGTGGCCAGACGGGCTGGGATTGAAGGCAGACTCACCAATGTATTTGCCCACAATATAGGCGGGTATTTCGACGATGCTTTGGAAGAGAAAGTTCAAAAACGGATTGCCCGCCATACGCGAACTGAAGAGCACCAAAGTGAAATAGGAAACGGCCACCACGCACCTGCAACGGGAAACGAAACGCAGTTGGAAATGCAAATTGGTTTTTGCAATCGCCAATCGCCGTCGTCTACCCACCAACTGAAGCCCATGATGGTGGTGTTGCGGGCCAGCCGCCAGCCGGAGAACAGAGAGGCAATGCCGTAGGTGACCTCCTGGACGTCGGTTTTGTAGATTTCGGCCAGCTCCTTCTCGGTCACATCGAATGTGCGGCCATTAATTTTGGCAATCTTCTTGAACTGGACAATGGCGTCGGCGAACCGTCGCTTGCTAATCAACCAGCGCGGCGATTCAATCGCATATCTGTGGCAGAAAAAAGTTGATTGGCCCGGCGAAACTTTGAATTGAATTTGGCTCCACTTACTTGGAGAAAATTAAAATGAACGCCGTGGGCACCGATGTTATCCACATGAACGACGACCAGCGTCGCAGCCACCAGAACAAAAGCGGCATAAACGAAGTCCCCACCGACCAGCCGCAGCTCTGGAAGAAGGCAATCCGACTGCGGTCCTCCCTGCAATTTCCCCACAAATTAGTAGAGAAAAGTTTTCTTTTTTCCTTGGTTATTGTCTTACTCTCGGGAGATTTCCATGCCAATAATTTGCGGCGATTGGAACAAAGTATTTACGGTCAGGCCCACCAGCCCGGACATGATGAGGAACCATGTGTACGAGCTGGTGCACACAATCGAGCCCATGCGTCCCACCGAGCAGAAGACCACGCTAATGTAGCTCACCACGCGTCGTCCGAAACTAAAGTAGGAGAAATTCAATTACCATTTCTCAATCACAAATCCCAGCCGCTCTTCTGGCCGGAGCGCAGCTCCCCTGGGTAGTTAGCAGCGGAGTTTCATAAGTTTTTCCTCCCAACTTACGTATCGCCCATTTGTCCGAGCACAAATGAACCGACCACTTCGGTGACACGGCCCACAACGAAGACATTTGTTACGAACAAGCCCTTCTCGCAGACCCAGTGCTCCTCCGTGGGTATGGTGTCGTCGTACCAAGTTTTGTCATAGCTCCAGCCATGCTGGCAACCTAAGCGACTCCCCACGAGACCAGAGAGACACAGAGACACCGAGAAAGAGAACGGAGTGGGGGGAAAGTTGTAAAAATTTATAAGCCAAAAAGCAAATAACGTGGAAGTTCCCGTCCGTGTATAAATTTGCCCAAAGCCCCCGTCGATCTGTCTGGCCTCACCTGTTGTCCGATTGCTGTACTGGCTGACATTCCAATTGGTCCAGTCTGTCACCTCGGTGAAGTTCATGTCGTACATTTCGCAGCTGCTGTGGGTCTCCTTGCCGCGATTGTCTTTTTGGCTATTCCCCAAAAAAAGAAGCAGCGTCAAAAATTCAATCTATTAATTCCTCCTCGCTTTCCACTCACTTGGGCAGGGTGATGGTCTGCCACTCGTCCAGCGTGAAGTTCGTGTGTTCCCTGCCCGGCACCTCGCACCAATGGTCGGGTATATTCAGGGCCAAGATGATATTCATGTAGGTGAGGGCGCCGGCAAAGGCCAAGCCGAACACGAAGATGAAGAAATACAAGGCCTGGAAGCGGCCGTGGTCGCCGGCCTGCTTCATCAGCTTCTGGAAGGGATCGTTGAGCTCGGACTCGTCTATGTCCATTTCGAAGCCGCCGGCGGTTGAGGCCGCTGCCGATTGCTTCCTGAGGTTTGTCTGTGGCTCCCCGTTCTTCGTCATATTGTGACTGTTTGTTTACTTCTGTAAACGATAATGATTAGTTTATAATCTTTATGGGCCAATCGATCGCCGGTTGGTGGTAAGATTTATTGGTCTTTCGATTGGCATCCACAAATGAGGCGCCGATTGCAATCTTTCAGTCTGAGAAGGTGCCAAACTCTTCCCAAGAAAGATAAGAACTTTCTATTCCAAAAATAGAATACTATTCATTTTAGAGATTATAGTTTGGTGAACTCAACTGTGGGAATAATTGGCTGGCAATTTTTGACAACAAATTTGTTAATTATTAGAAATTCTCTATCATTATAATTTATAGGAATTTGTTCTCTAAATACCCCGCCCTTTAAATTTTCATTCATAAATACTTTTTACAGCCACCAATTTAGGTTCACGTGGACCTGAGGGAAGTAAAATTAGCCGCACACCTAAACGAGCTTTGTCTGAATTTGGGTATCTTTATGGCCTGTCAAGCGGTCGATGACGTTTTTTATGACTCGACCACATTTTTAGATCCATCTTTTTGATTCTTAAATGGGCATTTTTATCGGGCAAAGACGTCGCTTGGGATAATTAAGATGAAGAAAATGGTCTAATCATAATTGGGGGATATATAATCTTTTAGATTATATCGCTTCAGCCCATCCATTCATCGGCTATTGGCCCCTTAAAAAATGGAGCCGCTTTATTAGATGATCATCAAGATAAGCTCAAATTAGTTTTCTTATTGCTCGAATGGAAACGTTGTGAAATCATTTCTAAGGCCTTGCTTTAAAAATTGTCACCATTATAATGGAATCTATCGGTACGATTTTTGCAAAGTCAGGGAAGCTCACAAAATGTCAAATCATTGCATCGGTGATATCGGAAGTTTATATTCAATTTAATTACGAAATTTCGTCATATCTTGGGGCTCCCATTGAAAGGGTTTAGAGTGCTTGGGAAGAATGGGATAAAAGACAGAAGATCCCGACGAACTTAAATATGTAGCTTATTTTTCTTGAACTTCCGATAGAAACGTCTAAGCAGAGACAATTGATAAAATCTCTTGACAAATGAAGTCTGTGGGATTCGTTGCCCATTGGTATTTAAAAAATCCTTTAGATATACAAATATCTATAGAAATCCAGCAACTACTTTGAAAGCGATAAAAATCAAAGTAAGCCAAGATTTTAAAGATCCGATATAATTTTAAATGCTACCATTTTCTGTATGGGCTCCCAATAATGAATTTTTATCCTAAGATCTTTAAAGATATCCACAAAAAGGAAGCGCTATTAGAAATTGCTTTAATATTATCTCCTTTGGGCAGGGTAACTGAATCCTCGTTGACAAACGTTTTAGATTCCGCAGCAGCAACTTTGGTTCCCTAAACTCACCTCTTTGGATGGTTTGAAGATCTTGTGGGTTATTTTTGTTCGGTGAGCAGATTTCTTAACTTATTCAATATAAATTCGCGCACTTTTTGTGTTAAGAAGCAAATAGATAAGCGATCCAAAGCGTGCGTTTTTAGCGCGTGCTAATTGTTTTCTAATTGCCGGGCGATAAGCAAACGCGCGATTAGAATTTTAGATGGCCGGGGGTTTCAACGCCTGCTATTTGGCCTTTTCACCTTTCCCACGCACTTCAAACACTGGATTCTCACTATACGGACTGCGATCCGATCGCTGCGATGATCAACCGCCACCGACACTTTCAATTGCGTTCTGAATGCTGTCCCGCCGCGAACAGGTCGTTAAAAACGAATGGCACCCCGGCAACGCGGTTATCAGGCGAGTGTAAACAGAATGTAAGAGACCCCAGGCAAATGAGCCGTTATAAATTTGATTGCTGATAACCAGAAGGGTGCTTCTTATTGCCCGGCTTATATGTATGCTGGCTTGGCTCTTAGAATGCATCCAAATGTCATGGCGCCTGGCCTGGCTTGGCTTGCATTCGGCCACAAAAATACCCCGAATTCTTCACGTTGGTTTGCCCCCGCTGCTTATCGGTTTGATAAGTGAAATTCGTTTGTGGGTCAACATCAATCAGCGAATCGGAGGGCCAAGTCTGCTGATAACTCGGTAGCCCGGCAGCCGGTCAGCGAATTGCAAATTGAGTAATTAAAATGAAATTTCCTTCCACAAACAGAAACAAGCAGACACGGAGGTAGATAGGTTTGGTTGTATAGTATATCTTGGAACGGCTTAGGCCTTAATCGCTTTCGTCTTTATGGGTCCAGCGAGACTGGAAGTGCAGTCTGTCAACAGACCGCTCGATTTAGATAACATGAATGATGTCTGAATGTTTTAATATTTAAAGTAGTTGCAGACGCACAACAACTGGCGAGCCGAGACGTCTTCCTTTCTTTATCTTTGAAGAGAATTTGGTCTTTGTGGCGGGCACTTTCACTTGCCACGCAGAAAGTTGGTCTCCTTTGGGTTTCGGTCTCAGGTTTGTGTGTCCGTTTGAGATGTTTTCTGCTATTAGATTAGGGAATTTATTATTTATACGATGCCGCGGCGTTGCTTTGTCGTCGGAGACCTGCTGATCCGCTGAATACCACGCGGAAACTGAGCTGAACACGAGATAAGCTTGACGTAGTTGGCATAAGCAAATGCAATAATATCAATTTTCATATTTTCATTTGCCCGGCCAGCCAAGACAAAGGCAATTTAACAATTTACTAAAGCACTTAAGCGGCAACACATTTTTTTATTTTTTATTTTTACTACTACCTGGAAACTGTCCGCCCTCGAAATTGGAATGGGAACAACTGTGGCCCAGCGTTGTGTCTGTTTTACATGCGAAGCCTCCTCTTTCCCTCGTGTTTGTCCATTTAGAAGTAAATCTGTTGCTCAAGTGTGATAGAATTTAATCAGCGCCACAACCACAACGCCAACTACGCATGAGGGGCACTTGGGGGCGGTCATTGGTTTGCCGGTGATGGATGTTCTTGCGGGCAGATCGGCTGGACTGGGGGAAGCGGGTCCACTTACAAATCAAGCGGCATCTTTTGTCATCAAAGTCCGGCACGGGAATTCCGAGAATTATCCATAGTTTTCGCTTGATGAGTTCTCACGGGCAAGGTTGACAAGCAGCAGGCTTTTTGCCAGTGCTTCTTAAACTGTTGGCATTCTCTATCTTTGGATTTGGGCAGGAATTGGAGCGTTGGGTATCTCAACAAAGCTGAAATTCGCATAATTAAATTAAAAAAGATCTCAAAGGCAAGACCATTGAGGCTCAAAATCCAGCCGAGTGCTTTTAAACTGTCCTTGTCATGCATTTCCTCGCCAGTGGCTCAGAAACTGTAAAGTCCATGGAGACAAGGCTAAAGCGGTGTAGATTTTATTTTTCAGTAGAATCTCAGCAATTTCTAGTGGTTCAACTTAGAAAATTCCAAGTAAAATGCTCCAGACACGCTGTCATTCGTAATCAATGCCAATTTGAGTGCTTTCCAAACTGTAAATTGTGGTGTTTGCTTTCCGGCGATTGTGGTTCATTCTAATTGCCAATGCTTTCAAAACTGTGAATTCGTTTCCCTCCACCAAGCCAATGAAATTGATACTTTGTTGTTGATTTTTAGATATGTTCATTTTTATTTTGAAAAGTTTTACTTGATTTGTTGTTTGTAATGCATAAACTATTCAAGATTTCCCATTTAACCCACCGTCAACGGCCTTTTCATTGTTTATAATTCGAAAATTTGTTCTAAACTCTGCTGAACTCGGGGGAGGAGTTTAAGTGCCTCCACTAAACTTTGCTGGGGGGGAATAAAACTGTTTAGTTTTGCCTCAACGGCAACGTGGTGTCTCTCTCTGTTTTGTATAATTTAATATTGCTTAAATATTTCTTTAAATTTTACAGTAATTTACAATAATTTATTCGAAAATTGCTTGCGCACGAGTTGAATTTGCATCGGGGGATTCATTCGCGGGTGCTGGGACTCATTTAATTAGTTATTGTTGTTTTTTTTTACAGTTGAAACACTTAATTGTATTCTTGTTTGTTTTAATAATTAGGTAAATTTAAAAAGCCTACTTTATTCATATTTTTCTCTCATTTAACACGTGCGTTTTGTTTCGTTTCCTTTGTCTTTGCTAAATTTCTTTCTTTTAAATTTTATTTAAATTTTTTTGGATTAAAATAAACTGCGTTTTAGCGATATTATCAAGTATATATATAAACTATTTATATAAATATTTATAGATATTCTTATAGCTACCTCGAATGCTCACAAAAGATTTTCAGGTTGATATAGTAAATGCATAGATTAAAGTACGTGTAGAATTTTGGAATCTCGTTAGGTTCTCTCTTTTTTACAATTTTCTTGTGTTTTATTGTTGCATTTGATTCGATTGACGGCTGAGCTGGGAATGCCCGCCTTTTGTTGTGCTTGAAACGATATTCGTATTGATTTATCTAAGCTCTCTAGAATTGCGAAAAGATTGCCGAAAAGAAATGAAAGACCGGGCTAACTGCACAGTCTCTACGGGTTGGCTTCCTAAATGCTAACGTATCCTAGATCCTTTTTACTTTCTGTAACATTTAGATGGCATTTCAGATCTGGCAATTCGATATTTACAGACGGCGCTGGGCCTTCAAGCGTGGCAATTTACATGGCTTCACTCACTCTCGGCCCGCTAGCGACTACTATTCAAAATATTGCTTAGCATACATTCTCGTTATTCGATTCGATTCGATTATTCGATTGCAATTTACAATTTTGACGGATTCTCAGTACAACTAAAGATTTCATATAATTCGAACGGCAGTTTTGTAAATACGTTTCTGGTCAATTGGTCTATTGCAGGGCCTCCCGCTCTTCCGCCCCTTTTCAAAAATAGGAATCATGTTTTTTTGGGGGCGCAATTCTGCGCCTCGTTTAAGTGGAAAGTTTGTACAGCAAGCAATTGATGAAATGAGGAGAAAATTGATGTAATTACAAGTTGGACGTTTGACAATATCACGATTTAAATTTGTGTGCATGTTTGCGCGCGTGTGTGTGTGTGTGTTTGACGAAAAGTACAGTTGCTTCTGGCTAACTAAAAGTAGATTAAAAGTCATTACAACTACAATTGCTAGGTTGATATATAGCTCGGTCTGTTCGTTATATAATATTGATATAGATATAATCTATTTCTAAATGCCAACATTATCGGAGGAAGGATTGACTGACTGACTCTTTCGCGCCCGCTGCTCTCTTACTACCGCTCTATACACTATCCTACACAGACTTGAAGCCAAGCGACCGCTCGATCGCTGCTTCGCTTAACCATTTCACTACCTCGTCGTCGTTTTTGAATCACAGCAATTGAAATACACTTAAACAAAATTCAGATACAATTACTAAAAGTCCTAGGCTCCAACTAAAATCGTTATATAATAAATGGGTTATTGATCCTTGTCGTCCTGCAGCAAAGCCGTGGCCGCCTGGTTCGTGTTCTTGCGCAAATGATTCCGCAGCATCACCAAGTTGCGGTTCAGCGGCAAATTGCTGCACAAACCCAGTCCGGCGGATCCACCGGTGGCCGCAGAGGCAGACGAGGGCGTGTGCGGCAGCGTGTGGCATATGTTGCCCAGCGGTGCTGTGCCACCAACACCAGCACCGCTGCTGCTGCTGCAGCCAACCAGGCTGGCCGAAGCCACCGATGTGGTTGGCGATGTGGCCCCGCCGCCCGCCGAGGCGCCCACGCCAAGCAGCAGCTCGTGGGCCAGGATGGTCGGCAAATGTTAAGTGCTGCTCTTTAGCGGACCCGATGATAGGGAACTGCTGCTGACGCCCGAATCGCTCGACTTCTCACTGAGTCCGCCACGCGTGAGCGTATCGTCACCCATAAGGCTGCCGCCGCCGAGAAAGGACTTCTTGCCCACACGGGCCGGCAGCGTGGCCTTGAACGGATTGTCCTTCTGCCTACGCGCGCTCTCCACTCTCTTCATGATCTCGCTCGAGCATTTCGACACCACATCGTCCAGGCTGTTCGACTCATCCGTCGAGAGGACAGCCTGCGTCGGCGTCTGCGAGCTTGGCACTGGCGAGCCCTCGTAGCAGCCGGAGTCGCGCGGGAAGTGCCGCCGGCCAAACGGCGACGCTCCATGCTTCTTGTTGATGTTGTTCAGCCGCGCCTCATCGTTCTCCGAGCTCGAGCCGGCAATGTCCACATCTGAGCCTGTGCGAATGAAATTTGCAGCTGTGAGTGTCGAGAGTCGGTGTGTGTGTGGGTGGGTGGGCGTGGTCTTTGTGCAATCAGAACTAAGGGTAGATTCGGAGAGGGTTGAATTGACTTACATTCGATGTCATGGAGCAGCTGGACGGCCGTGAGCAATTTGGCTCGATGCTCCTGATTGCCAATGCCCAGGTAGTCCAAATCAGTGGGCTCCAGTTCCTTGAACAGCTCGAGGTCTTCGTATCTGCAAATGGAACGATAGGTGAAACATTCCAAGAATGGAAAGTTGTTTCATCTACACCACTTACCCGTTGAGCAGGAAGACCGAGGCGTATTCCTTGAGGCCGATGCGTGTGAGCAAATCCTCGACAGAGCTGGGGCCGTTGGGGCCGCTGGGCTGGCAGGCCGCACGGGAATTGGAGGCCAGAGTTTTGCTGGCGGAATTTTTCATGCGCTGTTCGGGCAAAACCTCCACGTTGATGAACTTGAAGTGGCCGACGCGTCCATGGCAACGTCCCTTCCAAATGCCCGAGGCGTTCATCGACAGCACATCGATGAGCTCGCCTTTCTGTGCGGCCAACGAAAATGAAAAGCGATGAATCAAACAGCAGGTCCCAAGGGGATTGAGGGTGGCTTGACCACAAGTGTTTTTCCTTTGGCTTACCTTGAATTTAAGCGCCTCTTTGTCATAGGGATTTGGCAGGCTATCGACAAGTGCTTTGGCTTTGCAAATTGTGGCTAACGATGTGCGATCCTCCGTTGAGATGGAGCTATGCGGGCTGCCTGGACGCACCAGGGCTTGGGTGCCTAAAACGATGACAAGGGGGTGAGATTAGTTTGACCAAAGTTGAGGAAATATTTCTACTTGAAACTGAGTGAAGTTTGTCTAGGAAATTTCCAATTAATGCGCCCGCAGGCAATTAGAAAAGCTTCAGGGAACCCCACTGGAATTTCAACTGCCCGCATCACCCACACACATACACCATTCTCCTTGCAATTCGTTTGGTTAATTAAAAACTTTTCAGGGAGCCGAGCAGCACACGCACACGGAGATTGAAAACCCCAACCGAAAATATTCAAATATTCACTTGAAGTTTTAGAAAAGCCTCGTCTCGAGCTCGGGTCCTGGACCTGGACCTGGCTGTCTGGCTGGTTGGCTAATCCTTGCTTTGTCCTCTCGCCAAAACATATAAAAATCAAGTATTTTTTCTTGCACTTTTTGGAAAGTTACGGCAAATCCGAGCGCTCCCCCGCAGGCATCCTGCAGTTTCCTGCAGCTCCTCCTCATTGTTGTTTTATTTTTATTTACTCGAGAATTTGTGCATATAGCCAAAGTTTTGTTCATTAAAACTGAGCAACAGCAGCAGCGCCAATGGGGGGAAGAGGCACTGTAAACGCCCAAAGGGCTGGCGGTAAGCACTTTTGCCTTTTATTTAACCACGCCCCCGACATTGAGCCGCAACCGGAAGGGGCGCCACTTGATTGCAAGGCCAGCCAACAGAAGGCGGAAGCGGCAGAGAAACCAGCAAAAAAAAAAATATACACCAACAAAATAGAGTAAACTTTCTCACTGCGAAAGTGCATTAAAAATTCATTAAGTTTGCTAAATTTCAAGTTATTGTGCTGCACTTGCCCGCCCGCCTTCTGTTGCCGCTGTCGCCGCTTTTTCTTGGTCTGCTTACAAAAACAAACCGCCGGCCACAGCACAACTACGGCTGTTAATAGACCAAAATGCAAAGGGTTGAGTTGTCTGGGAATTTACGTAAGCGCCGGCAAAAGAATCAGCATTGAGGGAGCCTCCAAACATCGACCGACAAATACTCTTCCCTTCTACATTTGTCTTCTGGGGTTCATTCAAAGGAAATCAAGCGAAGGCTCTTAAATTTGAATTGGCGCTAAAAAGTAGGCAACAAAAAATGTTAAATTCGTTTGTCGGCTGTGGCGACTTCTGGTTTCTTAATTTGTGCTGTGCTTTGGCTAAACGCTTTAACTTCCAGCAGTTTGTTTGCTTTGAAAAAAGAGTACAGCGAAGATTTAGAAATCCCATTGGCCTGGCTAGTTCCCCGAGCAGTCGTCGACTTCGCTGACGGCAGAGGCAAAATCAAAACCAAAACTCTAAATTTGCCGGCTCCCATACAGCCAGACCCACGGCAAATGCAATCCTCACATACACACTCTCGCAGGACTATCATGGACTCTCTGTTTTACTTACTCGAACCGGATGCGCTGGGTAAACTTTCGACGGAACTGGCAGAACATGCAAACGCCTGATCACTCATGCTGCCACGGTCTGTATTATCTTGGGAATTGCTGAAATCCCTTGATGTATCCTTTGTGGCAACAAAGTTTCGTCCATTCTCATTAAATGCGCCAATTTCCTTTGGTGAGCTACGCATATCGCCCGACTGGCAATACCACCGAACCCCCATTGTGAATGATGGGCGGTACGGCGGGGATACGGAGCGTTGGGTGGTTCAAAGTTTTTGTTTTTGTATATATTTTTTGGGTGGGGGAAGGTTTGAGGTGCGGCAGCAGCGTCATCGTTGTCCATTGCACATGTTGGGCCGGGCAATAAATTTGTATGGCCAAAGCAGTAGAAGGAAACCAGAAACCGAGAACAGAAAGCACAGAGAAAGTTTTGTTAGTTAAATCATTAAAAAGTTTAATGCTCACACACACACAGAAATACACGCAAGCGGGGGGACCCCAAAAATTCCGGCTGCATTGCTTCCGGTTTGGGGTTTGAGTTTCCTTTCTTTTTTTCGTCAGAGGAGGTTTTCGGTGGTTGTTGCACAAAATGGAAATTGAGCTTTTCCCGTGGGCTCTCTCCGCTTGGCCAAATGCAATGGGCGGCCGGCTGGGGTTGGGGTTGTTGCAAACGAAACGGGCAAACATCAAAGTTGTCGGCAACAATTTCGCTGATGGTTTTGCATCGCATTGCCGGCAACGCGGCCGACGTTGGGCCGTTTGGCGGTCGAACAGGCTCAAGTGTGCAATTTTTCAAAGTCAAAATGAACTTTCACTTTTGACCCCGGCCAGCGCCAACGTCGGCCGGAAAACTCATTAAACTGGCATTTGCATTTAGAGTGCATGTCGAAAAAACTCTTTGGCGACAAGGACCCCCCAACCGGCCCACTCTTGGCTCCAAATCCATAGAGTTTAAGTCGACGGGGCCGTGGAGCGGATCGCGGGGCGAGTTGAGCTCCGCAAAACCGAAAACCAATCAAGCGGATATGTAAATGGTGCGTCGTTGTCCGGAGCCCGGGCTAATTACATTTCGGGCCACACACATTGTTGGTGTTGTTGTTGTGGTTGCTGGTGGATTTCAGCTGCTGCAATCATTGCCAGCAACTGCTGTTGTTGGTGCAGGAAATGCGCTTAAGCAAATCAAAGCTCGTGGGCTGTGTCAACACCGCCATTGCCATCTCTCTGATTTGACGGGAAATGCATTTCCCCACACTCTCACACACACGCACACACACTCAGAGGGATAGACAGATGTTGAATTCTAACTTCCACTTAGTCATTAATTAACTTACATGATGGACCGTGGCCTTCTGGCAAATCGTATTCGCCTTGTGCGGCAATCCATTCTTTTTGACTTTGGCTGCCAGGCTGGGGGGCAGGCCGCGAGTGGCGCCGATGTCCTCGTAATCGGATGACGGGCTGGGCGACAGCGATGGTGATTCACCAATGCCACCACTCAATGTCCGATACCGAGCCGTGCAATTGTTGGTTCCAATCTGCGAAGGCAAAAAAGAGAAGGCCAATGGATTAGCCAAGCAGGCAACTTTGGCCAAATCAAATGACCGCCGACCGGCCTGTCGTTTAGTTGGCTTAAGTGCCTTTCCCCCCTGGAGATGGCCAACGGGAAGCGGGGTGAAAAAAAAGTTTGGCTAAAAAGCTTTTCAAGTTTTTATGCAGGCAACGCCCATTCTCCTTGCCGCCCACAACTTCAATTTCAATCCGTTTGCCGTTTGTTTGGCTGGGATTTCTTTTTCCTCAGCCGTCTGCCGTCCGCCGGCCCAGACGCAGCCGAATTTCAAAGTTTGTTTGTCACAAAGTGCACTTAATCAATTTAGACGCACAAATGTGCACCCCAGCCAACCGACCGACCGTCTGACTTACCGAAACGGCGCTGAGTCGGGAGGTCACACTTTGTAGATCCGAAATCGAACCGGCATAGTCGCCACTCTCACGGTCGTGCGATCTGCCAAAAGAAAAAGAAAAGAAATACCAAATTAATACAGTTGTCTCATCAACCTTGACCAGCACGCGAAGGAGGCCACAGCGGCTGTTTTGCCAGTTTCATTTCTCTACATTGAATTTCCTATGTACATATTTATTTGACTGGGTGCTAAACAAACACAACCCACACACACACATTGAGGCTCTCCGAGGACTGACACCCGTCGACCCTCAGACCAGGCCAACAGCCCGAAAGCAAACACAGTGAATATAAATAAATATTTTATACCTTTTTATACTCTACTAAGGAAAAAAGCAGAAGGCCTATTGGTTGTGTCGAGGTTTCAGCAACCCGACCCCTCGTCCGAGGGTTTAAAGAGCATTTAAGCTTCGTCTTTTTGTGGGGGTTTCTGTTTCGTTGTTTGTATGGCCGCTTGACTTTAACACTGTTGAGATTTTCATTTTGCCCCCTTTGCTGGGGTTTCCTTTTGTGCCCTCTATCGGTTCAGAGCTGCCTTCCAGCATTGGTTTCTTTAATTCTTTTCCTTTTTTGCGTTCTGGCTGAGCTGAGGCCGCCGCCACACGGGGCGTATAAGTTATTTCAGCACGTCTTTTGTGCATTCGGCGGTGCGTACGTGTGGAAAAAAGGCTCAGACTTGCCGCGTTCTGTCTGTGTGTGCCGGCTGATTGACGGACGAGCACAGACGGCGTTGAAGTAGCAATAATGCCATTTCATTTGAGTGCCGCTCGAAGGGGCAGCGGTCGGAGTCAGGTGACTGCCTGACTGACTGAGTGGGTTGTCCTGGCCAATTTCAGGTTTGTCTTTGTATGAAAGGCACTGCCATCGTCTTCCTATTAGTTTGGCTGTCATCTTGACCCGCCCCACCCCGCCCACCAACCACTCGTCTTGTGGCCTGCGTAACAATATGAAATTGATGACTTGCGCTTCAATGCGTTTCGATGGGTTGCTGCCAGTCAGTCAGTCAGTCGGTCGGGTCCTTCTGTCTCTTATTCATTCGTTTGGCCCTGGCTGGGAGACGTTGATAACAACACTAATGAAGTGAGGCTGCTGCTGCTGGGCTACCTTTTTTCTTGGTCGAATGGTCGTTGGGTCAATCCTTTAACGTCTGTTGTGTTCACCTTTTCCAATTGACAAATAAATTCGAGGTGTCCCCCGTCAGTGGCAGCGTTTGATTGCCTTGCCTTTGATAGCTGCCGGCCTACCCCCGCCGGTTGAACTATTAGAGGACCCAGAGATATATCCTTGTTTGCCTGGCTAAATGTTTGGCCTTTTTATGGTGTGTTGAGCACATTTGCGGCACATTTTTATAGTCCAATGAACAGACGAGTTGGCCGCAAGTTCGGACCCTCGGGAGCGTCCCAAAATTTATTTTAACTTCCACCGCTTCCGAAAGGATTCGGCGCAAGCAACTTTCACTTCTCAGTTCTTAATTCAATTTCGAGGTAAATGCGCTTTTTATGCCGTCGTACATTTATTATTAATGCCAGCGCCTCGCCCCATAACCTCAATCTGGGAATAATAACCACAATCAACATGGCGAACTCACCTGGCATGCGTTAACGGTATTATTGTCGGCGGATTGGGAGGCTGCTGGGGCACGATAAGCCCGCGCCGGGGCGGCCCACGTTGCGGCAGTGAAATATCTCCGGCGGATCTTAATGAAATTACGCCCGTACTTTCCCGATTTGCCGAGAAACGGACTCGGCCGCCCTGCAAACGAAACAGAAAGAGACAAAACACAAGAGATGATGAGAATGCGGATTAGCAGGAGGAAAGTAGAAGTTGTGGTGGCTCCCCGGGCAACAACAATGGAGACGGCGAAACAAGCGACGGCAAACGCAGCGGAAAACAGCGTAAAACAAAAAATGAAAATTATGAAAAATTAACAAAGTCATAAAAGTTTATTTGCCGCGGAGACAGAGCAGCGGCCGCTGGGCCGGCTCGGCTGCCTCGGTTTATTTGCATTTGGGCCGCCCGCTGGCCACGCCTGCATATGGGGGCAGTGATTTGTTGTTGTGGGCGTGGCTTTTTAGAATTTCAAATTCACATAGTTGGCTCTTTTGGGGCAGCAGCGGAAATGGCCAAGTTTGCTTTTCATTTCGGCTTACTTGTTGCGCATTTTTAAAAACCCCCAGCGCGTCGAGGACCGGCGACCGCCGCGGCTGTCCTTGCCAGCGTTGTGAGTGAAAAGTTTAAGGAAATATTTCTTCCGGGTTGGGAATGGGGGTAGCCTGATTCCAATCAGTTGGTCGGGGGCATCAATTTCATTTTGCCTGCTGCGTACGGCTCGTTAAACAAATACAAGTCCGCCGCTTAAGCGTTTGCTTTTTAGGGATTCCTTCTTTTTTTTGTGGGGGGCCCAAGAGGCCCAGCGGCGACGGTCGGGCAAACTTCGAGGGCAAACCAAATTTACTGGCATTCTCATCACATCAAAGGCGAAATACACAAATTGAAAGGCCGCAAATGGCTGGGTGGCTGGAGGATGAACTCACTGAAGGATATCGGCGAGCCGAAGGGCGTTGAGTGATTTCAATTGCCAGGGAAAACAAATTTGGGCCCACAAACGAGCCCGCCGCAAAGGCCCCTGCATCGACAAAAGCGCAACTTATGACAAAAAAATTATGCAGACGGGGCTGGCGAGGGCCTTGAAGTCAACAAGAATTATGCACTTTTCGGGCTGTCAATAAAAATAAAGTGAGTTCGAAGTTGCCCAAGAATCTGCTGCTCAGCTGCTCGACTGCCAAAGGACATAAAAATCGAAGGAGAACTTGGAAATCAATGCGCAAGCAAAATATATTCAGCGTATAATTTAATAAAGCAAATAAAATGCAAAGGACTCCGTCTCCACAAAAGCAGTACGACTGCCAGAAGGCAAAGAAAGACCCCAGATTGGTTACCACTCAACAGAGGCAGTCGGAGGAGGCCGCGGGCAGCTGGAAGGCAAATCCATTGAGAAATCAAAGTTGCAGTTGTGCGAGTAGAGGACCTTGGAGAAGTCGACTCAACGAGCCATGTGGCCCGGCAGTCGCAGCGGGCGCAGGATTAACAGCAAAGACGAATGTGGCGCATAAATTCCAAAAAGTGATTGCAAGACGGCAGCGGCCAAGAGCGACTCGAAGGATCTAAAAGCAAACCGAACCCATTCACTCCATTCCTTTGTCGGTATCTAAAACGGCGGCCTGTCTGGCAGTTGTCGCCACCGCAAGCACCGCCAGCAGCCTGATAAACTGCATGCCAATAAGTGGGCGCAAATGTTTGGTAAACCGCTGCCATAAATCACCAAAGCCGTCGCCGTCGCCGTTGCCTGAAATGTGGTATGGCTTTGAACTCACCTGAATGGTAGCAGCGGGTCCACAATTCAAGCCTGACATTAGAAAGTCATCGGGATCGCTTTCGTAAGGCGGCTCATCGTACCAATGGCCTTGATGATGCAAAGCGCTCACCGCGTAATGGGCCCCTCCGCGGATCCCGTCGTCGTACATGTACGTGTCGTCTGCAAAAGGATAAACTGTGGATACACAAAGAGCACAGCTGTTTAAAATCCTGTCTATGTGTGTGAGGCTACAAATAATTGGCTTCTACTAAGCTTTAAAAATTTCAAATGCTCCAGGACCTCGGTGGGGGTAAAATGAGAGAAAAAAAAGAAAGAAACTGCAACGAGGCAAAGTTGCTGTACGCCGAAAATATGCAACAGCCAACAAAACGGCCACACAATATTATTACACGCAACGTTGCACACAAAACTTGAAATAGAATTTTACCCATACGAGACGAGAAAGTTGTCGTTGTCCTCGTCGCCGTCGTTGCTGCAGCCGGAAACGGACATAAGATTTTATGCTCGCTTATGCATGTGACGCTTGCACACGACCACCCAACCACCCGGGCAGTTTGTCTGTCTGTCTGTCCGGCCGGTCGGCAGCCAGCTAACCGCTAGGCAGCCTGGCCGAGTCGAGCTCAGCCGAGCCGAGCCGGCAGTTGGCGTATTTCAAGTGTAAAATTTTTCGTAGCATACTTTCGGGTGCTCACGTTATTCCCTACTTCCAGTCCTATTTTCCGGCCGAAAGCGAGGCTTTTTCTTATACTCTAATGCCATATTTGTGGGCATGTTTTTGTGGGAAGATCCCTAAAAAAGTCCTTCAGGACGTAGAATAAAAAAAACGGAATCATAAGCTATCTTTTGAGGAATATAATAAGGAATCTTCGGCGACTAATTTAGTATTACTTTCTATTTTTTTTTCTGCCTATCTGCCTTATTCCTAAAAATCGTATTATTCTGAATATTAATGATTCCTGTTCAGCAGGGTATACAGATTTCTATGTAACTGAGCCGCACCCCGTTCACTTGTTTGTGTTTTAAAGCTAAGCGCATTTTGTGCCTGGTTTATGCTTGCAATTCGCAAGAATTTTTAATTGAAATATTTTTTTTTTTTTGTGTTTTTGCTGGTGGACTTACCCGTGCGTCCCTCGCCGCGACTCATTTGCAAAAGGCCCTGCCGTATATCGCGTAAGATCTGCGAAAAAATTGAGAAAAGCCGCAAGGAAGAGAGAGAACGAAAAAAAGAGAGACACATTAGAATGTTTTGGGTTTATGAAGGGGCGGTTAGCAGTCCTTTCACATATGAAAGCCTCTCCTCCCCCTGCCGAGGACGCAGTTTATTAAAGTTGCCATCATCATCGTCATCCTCCTCGCCGCCGCCGCCGCTGCCGTCATCGTTGTCGGCCATTTGTATATTTTCGGGCACTTTGCTTGCCGGGGGCAGCGGCCAGGGGGTGCATGCCCCGCCTGGACGTGACTGTTGTACGCAATGAGCCGCCAGACGGCAGAAGAAAGCAGGGGCAGGACCAAGGACAGCGACAGGGACTGGGAGGTGGGGTTGACATCGACAGAGTGAGCCAAACTCGTCAACTTGTCTAACGTCGTCGCCGGCCAACGCCGTCTCATCTTATTAGCCGGAGCCATGGCAGCCAAGAAGACGACTCCCGGCGACCCATTCCGAAGGAAAAAATAGAACTCATTGCAATTTTATTTCGACAGTGAGGACGACAACGACGGCAAAGGCGTTAAAATTACAAAATTCCATTTGAGAAGTTGCAGCGAAACTAAAACAATTTCAGAACTGGAAAGCAAACCGACACACACAGAAATCCAGCCAAGCCAAGGCAACACGCTTCTTGTTCTTGCAACACATAATAGTGCAGCATGTGCTGCATACAAATTAAGTCCGTGAGCAGTCCTCTCTCACTCGCGTATGTGAGCAGCTAAAAAGGATGCCAGGGCCGGCGAGAAAGCCAGCGCTAAAAAATTAGCTAAAAGCTTTTAAGGCAGCCACACTCGCACACTCAGCCAGCTAGTCAGTCAGTCAGTCACACCACCGGGGCATTAAAAATGCATTCAAATAACATTTTAGTGCAGCCGAGCAAAGTAACAATAACAGCAGCAGCAGCAGCAGCGGAGAAGGCAGGAAGGAGTCCCCTCCCCCAGCCTCTGGTTGACTTGTCGTTTGGCAATTGACTCGCCGGTTGGCACAAATGAAAATTTACGTGGCCAAAATAGAAGCCCAGGAAATTCTGCTCTCGCCCCCGACACTCAAGTGACTTTCGAATGCAGGCAACTTGGCCAAGGAATCGATTTAGGGGGGCAAGGCTTGGGTGGATTGTCCTTTTGCTTAATTACCGGGCAAGGCAAATGGCAAACATTTGTCTTTCGGTCCGTTTTTGGGCGTGTTGAGCCGATCATAAATATTTCATGTGCACTGCATTTTTGGGGCTTTCGGGGCACAAAATGTGGCAAATGGAAAACAAGCAGACTGCCCCCCTCCACCAGCAGTCGACCATCCTCGGCCACAAAAACAGCAATTACAATTAGACAAACAGAAAGTTGTTTGCACAAACTAAGCAGCATCAGGAGCAGCAGTTACATCACCAGGACCCGGGCCAGGACCAGAAAGATGCTCTGTGTGCTTTTCGTTTATGCACAAAAATTATCGGCACCGCTTGGGTGAGCGCACACGCAGGCGGAAGAGGACGACAGTGACGCATTCACAGTCACGGTGACCGGTCGGCCAAGCAAACAGACAAATTGCTTTCCTTGATGTGACGTTCTTTTCAGGGTCTCCTGGAATCACAGGTGCGTCCAGCGAAAACGTAAGATATTCGGACATCGGGAAGGTTTCTTTGTCACAGGAACGGTGAATTTCTCCAAGCCAAGCGCACAAATTACTGAATATTCTTTCCACTAAAGAATTCGCTTAATCAGAGTCGCGGTGACTGACTGATTCATTTCGGGGTCTGAAAGGCTTCAGCTGCAGAGGTTCTGAATGAAGAGTGCATTGAAGTTCCTTATGGAGATTTTCAGGCAGCAGCCTCCGTGACGACCAATTAGTCTTAAGGCTTTTTAGATCGTAATCCCGACTTGATAAAGATCTAATCTTCAGATCCGAAAGGCTTTCAGAAGATTTAAGCTTGCCCAGCCTGCCCAGTTCCCTGCTTTTCCAATCTCTTTGCCGGCTAATAACCGAGTCAAAAGTTTTCAAGCGTTTCACCTGCAATCCCACGACCAAGGCCACAAAGGACAGGGATGAAGCGGGGGTAATCCTTTCTCAGTTAGTTTGGCACCTCTGGCCACGTAGGCGGTAAATTTCCAAGTGTGGAAAATAATTTCCTCCGACTGACAAAAAGTTTATCATTCGCCACATTGCACTTCATTGTTTTTGCTGTTGTTACCTCCTCACATTGTGTGTTTAGATTGGTGTGTGTGTGTGCGTTTGTGTCCCTGGCAAGTTGGTCGGTCGGCTTCTGTTTTGTGTGTTTTCGTCCCTGCTGCTTTTGGCCTGGCCTAGAATGATTGCTGTTTTTATATAAAATATTTTAATAGCTTTTTTAATTGCCTTACACTCTGCCAAAGGGGCAGCCGACTGCCGGCTGGCTGGGCGGGCAGAGCATTTAAATTTGCATGCATTTATCAGCCGAAACGTAGGAGGACGAAAGTGAAATTTCTGAGGTGCCGGACGGCGGCTGCACCAGCAGCGGGAGTCCTGCTTGTTATTTATGCAAATGGACGATGAAGAAACACAACCGACAGCTCAGGACAGGCCTACAGGCTTTTCGACTCTATGAAATGAATAGACGGAACGGACGAACGGACGGATGGACGGTCGGGCGTTTGAGAAAACGTAGAAAATGCAAATGATTTTTGTGTTTATTTCATTTGGTGAAAAATGCAAACAAATGCGCTTGATTTATTTCAGCAATTTGTGTTTTTCATTTTAAAATTTTATTTTGATTACACACCAAACCCAACGCCACCAACGTGACGTATGCGTAATGGAATTTTCAATACAAAACGCCTGCTGCGGTCGGTGGGACGATCTTTTAGGTAAATCAAAACTCACTTACCTCTTCGTGTTCACGTTGAAATTTCTCCTTCTTTCTCATCGCTTCTTGTACTTTTAACTGCAAGAGAAAACCGAGAAAATTCCAATTTCTAAATATTGCAAATTTATAAAGAAATTTTATAGGTACATCAAATATCGATAGGCACTTCGCTATATAAAATTCATAGGCCATTAGTTGTATGACTGCAAAGTGATTTTCGCATTTTATTGAAAGATTTCTTCAGCTCCGGCCAATTCGGCGGGCTGGGCCGGGCGATGCTTGGCATTCTTGCCACACTCTTTCAATCAATTTGGCTGCACAAACTTTCGGGCTTAGACTTCCCCAGGCGGTTATTGTTGCTGCTGCTGCGACACTTGGCTAGGAAGGTGTATGCATTATGCAACAATATTGCTGTGCCCGCCCACAAACGCCCACATCTCATCATCTTTGGCCAGCTGTTGCTGGCGCTGCTGTTGTTGCAGGTGTTGCTGGCGTTGTCGCTGTCTGTTTGTTGTCGCCGTTGATTGCATTTTGTTGCTGCCGCCCTGCCGCTTGTTTGTTGTTAGTTACCGAGAGCCCGTTGCGTTGTCATTAATAATGAATGTCGACGGCAATGAACTTTTAAATGTTGCATGCAACTGCTCCTGCTGTTGCTGCTGGTGGGTGGCGGGTGGCTGGGAAGCCATTACAGGTAAACGTGCTCGAAGCCAACAGCCGCAGCTTTCGTGCTTAAATTGCATTGCAAATGCAAAGGGCGGGCAGGTGGTGTGGAAATTTTGAACTTGTTTTGTTGCCGCCCGCCGCCAACGCGGCAGCTGCGACAACATTACGCATACGCAGCGTGGGCCATTGAAAAGCGATTTGCATTTCAAGTTTGTTTCTTTCTCCTTCTGTTTTCTTTTCATTTCTACTCACCCTGTGGATTGTCTCCTCGAAACTCTGCTGCGGCATCCCAGCTCCTCCGTTTATCATCTGAAAGTGTCGCAGGCGATCGTTGGCGGCCTGCAAAAAATGACGCCACGGCGACGGTAAGTCAATCAAAATCCAATATCAATTTGGGCATAGGCTAACTTTCGGGTCGAGCTCATTAACTAAATGAAGGGAAAGGCAAACTCGAAATTGAATTCAGGGCCACACACACAGCGGCATGGACGGAGCAAACAGACTCATAAATCAAAGGGGCTGCCGGAAAGAAATCCACCTTGGGATGCCCGACGCTGTGACCCTTCGGGAGGGTCGTTGATGGGCGGTGGGCGTGGCTTTACGTGCTTTATCGTCCTGGCTACTTACGCGCGCCATTTTATATTTCACACCTTTCAAGCGGGCTTTAATTTTTAATTAATAACAAGTCAAGCAACGAGGGTCCTTTCCCCCCCGTCTGGCCGACGACCGCAGCTGACCCTCAACGTACGGCGGTAGCACCGTAATTCCGACTCTAATGCGTTTGTTTTCTTATCATAAATAACAAATCAGCAGGGCGAGCGAAAAAAGAAACCGAGGGGAAATTGAAAGGGTGGTGAAATGGGCCATAAAACCCGCACATGGGCGCGCACACCGCAGGGCGCAGAGGGGGGCGACCTGTTTAATTATATTTTGAAAAATGCAGGGAATGGCCTGGCGTCGGGCAAGGCTAAGGTGAAGGCAAAGTCGAAAAGGATACTGCTACTTAGGCGCATATCCTTAGTCATTTCCTGCGCTTATCTGGCCGGCCCAATCCAAGTTTGCGAAAGGTGGGACGATGCGAATAAACCGAAGGTGGAAACCCTTCCCATTTTTTTTTCTTCTTTATTATTTATTTTTTTCGTGCCTTTGCCTGCTGCTTGGGCCTCGTCCTGGACGAGCTTTTGAAAAATTTATGCATGTCCTTGCTTATTTATGAGCCTCGTCGCTCGGCGCCCTGTCCCGGTTGTCTTGTTGAAATTGTTGTTATCTTTGGCCACAGTTTCATTGCCATTGCCTTTTGTTATGCGAGGGTAGCCCGGGAATAGTGGATAAAGTAGAAGAAGAAGCAGAAGAAAATATGCAAAAAGTCTCTGTTCCCCAAAGGTTGCTGCTCTAATCAAAGGAGCGCTTCTTTTCGCTTGCTTGAAAGGACCTTTTGTGTGTGTGCGGGGGCGGTGGCGGTGGGTGTGTGCGTGAGTGTGAGCAGATAAAGTAAGTACAACATTACGGCCAAAGAAGTGGCAATGTAGACATTGCCGCCGGCCAGCAACGCCAACATTTTTAACCTTTTCAGTTGCACCGAAGCAACGGCGGCGGCCACGGCGGACCGATGATGATGAAGCTGCTGTCGTGGCCGTGGGCGGGGGACTGTGGGCGGGGCCCTGGTGGGCGCGCATAAAAATTTACATGTCCCTAGGGCCAAGATTAAGTACGGCAGCGAGAACAAGAAGCCCGGCAACACCAGAAACAGAAACAGAAGGAGCAGAAGCAGAAGCAAAGTCAGTTAGGCGGTGGCAACTACAACAGGAAAGTCATAAAAGACCGGCAGACGAGCAGATAGACAGACGGACGAGGGCAAATAAATTGAAAGAATTACCGCAGTTGATTTAAATGAAAAGTCCGGAAAGACGCCGACCAACAAAACATATAAAAAAAAAAGGACAAACAATTTGCTTGCGGTGATAAAACGAAGCGCGAAACCAGAGGACGGGGCAGGGTTCAAATTGTACTTACCCTGGCCTGGGCGCCATTTTGTTGATTGCTGTTGGCGTTGCTGCCGCCGCTGCGATCCCGCCGATTGACAGTCTTCAAGCCTTTCAGCAGCCGCGCCAATGTTGTGCGCTTCTTCGTCTCGCGACCTGCAACGGGGCGGGAAAATTGAATCAGCGGGTGGATGACTTGCAGGCGAGAGGGCAATTAAGGCCAATTCACTTACCTGCTGTGGGTGGAAATTCATAAAAATACGCGGACCTTGGACTCAGGCAACTGCAAAAAAAGAGAGCGAGCGCCAGGCAAATTGAATTCAGCGAATCAGTCAAGTGGCAAATTTTCACTCACTTTTGTTGCACAAAATTCAAATGCGCTACGTTGGGCGGGAGGGTTTGATGCAATTGGCCCGCCGACTGGACAGCCGATTGGCCGGGCACAAGTGGTAGTTGTTGTTGCTGCTGCTGGTGGTGATGCTGCAGTTGCTGCTGCTGGATGCTCTGCTGGGTCTGCAGCGTTTGTTGCTGCAGCAACTGTTGCTGCTGCGTGAGCGCGCCACGCGCCACACGCGGCGCAAAAACGCCATAGCCGAAGCCGTAGATTTCGTCCTCTTCCTTGTCGGACAAGCAACTCGAGGGCTGGAAAAATCGCAAATCCAATTAGAAATTGTATTTAAAGCTGAATTCTTCTTCAGCGTGCAACATGCCACAAGACACAACACCAACAAAAGCAAAAAACAAATCGAAAATCATAAAAAAACTTATGAAATTTTGAGCTTTAAATTTTGGCCACATTTTCGGATTTTTATACGACGAATCGAGGGGGGCGGTGGGGTGGGAATTGTTTGTTGCTGCTGCTGCCGTTAGTTGCTTGCTTGGGTTGATTATACATACCGAATATTTTCCTGGCACATAAATCGGCTGGCTGTGGCTATTGGGCAGGCCGGCACCGTGACTGGAATGGCCGCGATGGCCGTGCTGCTGGCGTTGGGCGGCGCCGGCAATGATGCCGCTGACGCCGCTGCCGCTGCCGCCACTGCCACCGCTGCTGCCGCCGGCCGGATTGAGCGGACTTCGTTCGGCCCAGGCCAGCTGTCTAGCGTTCTCTAAAGCACTTAAAATATCTCCAAACGGAGCCATTAACAATTCACAATAGACAGAGGCTAGACCCTCTAAATGCCCGCGTTGTCCGTCCTGCAAAATGCAAATCAAAACTTTGTTTCATTTTCACCGTCTCGCAATCGGAATCTATTTGTGTGTGGGTGGTTAGGATGGCGGTGAAAGTGGTGGTGATGATGCTAATGGGGAAAGCCGTGGCGATTCTAATGAGCATTTCAGGTGATTAAGGGAAGGATCGACAAGGACCGCCTTTAATAAGCTTAAGTAGTCGAAATTAGTTGTCGTTCGTTGCCAATTCGAATGCATTTGCTGCCGCTCGCCTGACTGGGCATAAATTTGGTAGCCTGGCCGAACGTGGCTGGCAAATATTTACGGTGGCTCTGGCCTGCCGAATTTCTCTCCCCTTCAAAAAAAGCCCGAGCGGCTATAAAATACACACACACAGGCACACACACATGAACATAAAACACGCACAGAATGAAGACAAGGCAAGCTGTTGGTGGGGGAGTGGGGGGAAGGGCAAGTGTGTAGGCGTCTCTCCCTAAAAGTAAGCAAAAATCGTGCAGCAGGAAAATAAAATAGCAAAGCGTTGAGCAAAAGTAAATTACAAGCAACCCGCCGCCAACCTCTGCCCGCCCGCCCTTTGCCGAGTTACGCACCTTTTTTCATTGCATACCTGCAGGGGCGAACTTTGCCTGGCAGTTGGGGGGCGGTGGGTCGCCTGGGGGCACACGGTTGCCGGTGCGTTGGCAGTGCCTTTGTGTGGCGCGCGACTCGCGGCTGGCATCAATCAAATATGACACGCATTAAATTCGCCGCCAAGTCTGAGCAAATTGACAGCCAAAGCGGCGACGACGACGGCGGCGGCAGCGTCTCTGTTTTTATGCTTTATAGTTGAATTACCCACACACTCGCAGAGAGGACCTCATACTTGTGCAATTTGCCGGGAAATTGCTGCGTTTAGCGTAATTTTTGCTACTTATTGCCTCTTTGTGTCGCCTGGGTGGCTCCGAGAGGGCGTTAAGGCCCCCGGGCGGGTCGTTCCGAGATTGCCAGCAAAGGTGCGGAGGCTGGCTGCTTGGGTGTTGCCGTGTGCGGTGGTTAATTTCACAATGGGCCCTCGAGGTGCGAGTTCTTGTTTCTTAAGTGTTCTCGTGTTCTCGGGCGCTGAAGGGAAACCATCAGGTTTATTTTTCATTCGTTAAGCAACGCCAATCGATTTCTGAGAACCCATGAAGCTGATGACAGCAAAAGCCCCAGCCGAACCGAGCGGGGGGCTTGGACGAATAACTGTCGCAATAAAATAATTTATGAAGGTTCTGCAATGCCAGCGACAAATGCAATAAACCCGGAGCCGTCCATGGCGTATGCGTTATAAATTTATTTCCAAAAGGTGGCAGCGGGGCGACTGAAATAAAGGCGTGAAATTGGCAACTCTTGACACACATTGGCTGCCATAAGATGGGCCAACGGAAGCGACAACAGCGCCATTGGCGCCAGAATAAAAAACTGCCAAGACAAACAACCGCCAGGCAGGACGACGGATATACTGTGATGCATGGGGTTTAACGTCCTCACGTATCTCATGCGTCCAACGGAACGACAGGCATTCCCTTGAACCACCCAACCGCCCAGCCGCCCTTCTTTTGCGATGGGGAAAAGTTTATGCGCTAAGCAAAAATATTAAGCCGAAAAATGTTGCAAGAATATTGACAAGATCGGGTGGGAGGTGTGCGTGTGTGTGGGCGTCTGGGGATTTGGCAATGACAACGCATTGGCCGAGGTGCCCCGTCCTACTGCCAAAAACTTTTCTGGCAAAAGCAAAATTCTCTTCGTTATTCTGCTGAGGCATCTTCATCGCCGCTTCACCTCTTCGGTGACCCTGTTGTCGTCGTTGTTGTTGTTTATTTTGGATTCTCATGTATTTGGTAATCAGCTTTTTGGCAAAACAAATTATTTCGGGGCGGCGGCCGAGACAAGCCAAAGCCGCTTGAGCTCCTAGGAAAGCTTTCTGCCGGGGCTGCCGGTTTCTCATCGAACAGGCTAATAACTTTTGACATGTGCTTGTAAATGGCATTAAGCCGAGGGGCTGGCGGCAGCTTCGTTTGCTCATTAGGAGTCCATCGCACGCAAAATTCACTCAAGCCAGTCAATTTTTTTTTGCGACCAACGAGGGCGCCTTGCTAATTGACGAGGTTGCTGTTGCCATTGTATCGCTGGCCAGAAGCGTTTAATGAGCAAACAAAACGCACGCAAAATTACAAAGAAGCAACCAACTGTGACTGACCGTCTGTCTGACAGTCCAGCCCATCGATCGGCCGTCGCCAGTCGGACAAGACAAATGCCCAAAGCCCCAACGGTCAGCATCGGGTTGGGGACTATTTACATTCGGCTTAAGGTAGACGACGGGCAGCAGGCAACGGCCACTGAAAATACCACATGTAAACACCAATTAGAGTGACCGCAATGCAAACATCAGCCAACAATGCCAGGCTCCGAACAGCAGCGCATCATCAATTAATCGCATCCACTGACTTGAGATTTAAACCGCTTACGAGGGCAAGGTGGCGATGGCAGAAATCAAAATCTGTCAGCCGTCAAGGCAAGCAAACATTCAGCCAGCCAGCCAGTCAGTCAGTGAGTCAGTGAGTTCGACGGCTGCATCCGTTTCCGTTGTTCGTAATCAGGAAAAAGAAATCAAAGCCCACGAGGATGTCACAGCCTACACACGGCCGAGCGTGATGGGCACTTAAGGGTTAATTTCATAAATTGTAGATCAAAGCATTTTCAACTGAAAATTGCTGGCATTACAATATATAAATCGGTGTGGTGGGTGGCAGCATTTGGTCTGCAGTTGACAATTTTTGAAAGTCAGTGATTTGTAAATAATCCTTTTATAAGCACAATAGCTGCTCGTTAAAGAGCAAATGAGTTTTGACATGATGACTGCCCATTGGCCAATGGCCGAGCACTCAAAATGCCATCCGCCCACCCACGACCCTCGGCCTGTTGGACTGTTTCGGGCCATTTACAAGTTATCGCTGTGACAATCTGAAAATGAGGCACTGAATAATGCGTGGCCATTAACACAGAGCTCACACACACACCCACACACTCACACATCAAGACTGGGAGAAAGTCTGGCGGCCTTTTCGTCCGCCCGCCTGGCAATTTAACTCGACACATTTGCCCGAGGTTGTTACACTAAAATGTACAAAATTGTTGCTCGCCCATAAGTTGCTTTTGTTGTCCATGTCGCTGCTGTTGTTGTAGTTTTAGTTTTAGCATGATGTGTTTCACTTATGCCTGTCGGTGTTAGTTTTTCGGTGTTAATATGCGGACTACACGCGAAACTTTTGCGAGCTCGCAAATGTATGCTATGATTTTTTCCGCCCGTCCTCGGCAGCGGCATGAAACCGTAAGGAAAAAGGTATTTTGTAGCCAACAACGAGACGAGCATGTTAACTTGTTAAATTGCCAAGGCAAAAACCGCCACACCGAAGCCCAGATACTCTGCCTAAAGCTCAGTTTAAAGGTGATGCGTGGACTTGCTTAAAGATTCAATAGGGGGTTGGATTTTTCTTTACTTTTGTTCGGGAAAATCTATTTAATTTCTATTAGCTTATATGCCCTGTTGGGGGTGCTGGTAATTGCAGGTTATGAAAAGGGCGAAGGTGGAAAACTTGAGCATGCAAATTCATTAGCATGACGCGTCGCCGCCACTCGTTGGCTGTGTATCGACATGGCTGGCAAAGGGCTAAGCCGACGACGGACAGACTGACACCGGAAGTCGCTGAAATGTTTGACTGGCGCTCGCTACAGACGATTCCGGGTAGATGGGGATATAAATTTTCTAATTAAATGCCCATGTTTTACAATATGACGCTGGCATTCTGCGGAAATGCCTTTTAATTTCACATTCGAGATGCGCTCACACATGCGGAGGCGCCCCCTTTGCCTGATTCGCTTTTAACTCATTTTGTTGGCTGAGTGCTAAGGTTGTTGGTTGTTCGTGGCGACGGCAGGGCGCATTTAAGTTTAATTTGGCAGAAATGAGTTTTAGTTTTTGCTTCTCGAACATACGGCATCCCAGGCCGCTGGAGCGTGTGGCGGGGCAGAGTTCCTGCTGCTGTATCATTTCCGTTTCCCATTTTCAACCCTTTACTTTCGATGGGGCGGGGGCATGGCATGTTTTAGGCATTAGCGGCAAATAACTTAATTTCTCATTTTAAAGTGGAAATGCCACGAAATGGGATGCCCCGACCAACGCCAGCCGCCTGAGGGTGGCGGGTAATTTATGGCAATGCGTCATAAAAACCGTTAGCGTTGCCTCTCTTGATTTTTTGCCAGAGCTTTCAATTTTCCATTCAGTTGACGCCAGGCAGCCGGCGTCGTCGCAACCCTTTGCCCATAAAAATTACGCATACGCAGCGTTTGACAATTTGACTTGCCGGCGGGCAGGGAACTCATGTGTACACAGAAACAGAAAAACTGGAGGGAGCATTGAAAGAGTAGGCGGAGTAGAAGGCGTGGCTTGCTTTACATTTCATTTTCAATTTGCCTTTCCTTTCTCAATTAATTTCAATTCATTTGCATTGGCATATCGCGTCTTTTGTGCCGGCCTCGTCGTCCTTTGTGCTCGTCGCCCAAATGAAATCAACCATAATTAGCATAATATTTCATATTTAATGTAATTTAAGTTGGCGGAAAAAACGAATTGCATTCAATGCACCGCAGCCATCCCTAGACGCCCGGCCCGGTCGACAGGCGCTGGGCGGCCCCGGCGACAGCCACCTGCTGTGGCAAGCAAACCTGTCAGTCAGGCCGGTGGGCCGGCCTGTCAGTTTCCTATGGATTTCAGGGCGGACAGACAGGCCGACAATTGCGACGCGGGGCGCTGTGGTGCGTCATCCTTTCTACGCACACACGTGGGCCCCGGGGGCTGCTGTCTTTGGCAATTTATGCGCTCGCTGACGCAATTATGCGAAATTTTCGCACAGCGGTGACACACGCAGCTTCGGCCCCGCCCCCTTGATCATTGCAAGGGCGGGACTAAACGTTTTGGGGGCGTTTTAAGTTACGGTTTTGCTTGTTCGCCGTAATTTAATTACCTTTTTGCGGCTCTCAACCCGCCCCGAATCATTTGGCTGTCGCGTTGCATACTTTTCGTGATATTTTATGGGCGGGCGGGCCAAGCGGCTGCGCTGGGTATTGTGAAATTTGTGGGTGAAATGCTTGAGGTCAAATTATCGTAAATTAATGTTGTTTTAAATCGCCAAATGGCCAAATCAGCCGCCGGCTTAATATCGTCTAGACCGACCAAAAGCAGCCTGCGGCTGGACGGCAGCGGTGGAAGGATCAAATGCAATTTTAATGGTTTTCCATAAGGCACCAAACATACGGGGTTTTTTGGTTTTGAACATCTGTCACTGTCTGCGGCCCGCTCACACCTCCGGCTGTCTCTTTTGTCTGCTAATTAAGCCAAGTAATTCGGTTAACCGCATTTGAGTTTTATGATTTATTTTCATTTCCACTCGGGGCAAAAAAAAACCTCTTTCTGCCCAATCGACTCGACCGCAGGCGAGCCGGACAAGCCGCAGGGAAAAATGTGTACTAAAGAACGAATTTTAAATACCCTAAATGGAAGTTTCGCCCAATCAAATATTAGGGAATTGTCTTTCAAATATTATCTATAGTAAGGAAAAGGTGCTCGCTCGCCAATCTATATTCCCGACCCTTTAGTAAGGAAACCGAAAACCAATATGCCTGCTAGGCTGTTATCAGGACGGGGCAGGGCATAAAAATACCAACCGAAAAATCGAAATGGGAAATAGAAAATACAGGAAAAAATTTACACTAATCTGCCGCAACAGCAGCAACAGTAACAACAACAAGAACAACAGCAACACAACAAGAACAACAACAATGACAGAAAATGGTAGGCGTTGTTGTGTGAACGAGTTGGAATGACAGGCAAACAGACAGACGGGACAAATAGACAGCCAGACAAACCGATGGTCAATCCTACCGACCGACATGAGAAAGTGCCAAAATGACTAACGCAGTTCGTCGGCTGGGGGCGGGCCAGTCAGACAGATTGAGTTTCATTCTCCCCGAAACGCAAAGCAAACGTTGAAACAGAAGCCCCAAACAGCCGACGAAGTAACAAAAACAAAAAAAGATATTCCAACTCGACCCCCAAATTACATTTCAGCAGCCCTTCCAACTCTCCGGGGTTGGGGCTTTTGGTGTTGCTGTTGTGCCCGCAGAAAGAAGAATTTCCCCATTTGGCACATCAATGTCAAATTGAGGCATCGAGCAGACGGCTGACCACGAATGACGACGACAACGACGACGGCTCAGGAAATTGCCATGAGGCAAAAAAGGAGGCTGGGTGGGTGGGCGTGTTGCGTGCGGACATAAAAACGAAATGAACAAAAAAGATTTCTATCTGCTGGCCACTCGAATGGCCAAAGTTGCTTAATATGACAAGACGAGTGAGTGCGGCGAAGGAGTCCAAAGGCCGACAGAAGGCGGGCGCCGGCGTTGGCCCCCAAAACAAATGAGTGTGTAATAAACGTTGCCACGTTGTTGCTGTTGGCGGGCGGGCGGAAAAAAAGTTTGCGCATAAAGTGCAATTGCCACCAAACTAACAAGGACAAAGGAGGCGAAATCAGGCAAAGGGCGGCGGCGGTCCGCGGGTAGTGCGTGCAATTTAATGGGCCGACAGGCAGACGAGCAAAACTTTTCCATCGAATTCTTTATCCCGGGCGAACAGCTGCCACTAGCAACCACCTAACCACCGCCCCACACCTCCTGCCCGGCCAACCGACCGTGTAGGCTTATCAGATTTTGCCCAACTTGAGGCTGCCGGTCGACTGAGTTGCTGTCCGGCCGGCCGGCCACCAGCGCCCTCACGCACTCAGCCTAAGCTGATGCTAATCTGGCACAACGTGCGTGAGCGTGTGTGTGACTGTGTGTGTGTGTGTGATGGCTAAAAACAATTTACTTTGATGCGCCGACTAGCCGCACGCCCCCCGGACAGACAGCGACGGTAGCGGCAAATCCAATTGACTTCATTTGCCAAAACTAAAAAGCAAAAGACAAAATGATAATGCCCAAGAAGGCCGGCCTTTTGTTCAGCCAGCGTCCCCCTGCCGCATCCTGTCCCTGCCACTGGCCGAGTCCATTTATTTAATGCGTTGCCTACCCCCGAGGGCAGATTTGACCACCTTCTGTTCGTTCCGTTCCCGTTCGCTTTTGTCGTCGTTTTGATGAATTCATGTGACGACAATCGCCGCTGCTGGCGTGGAGTTGTAGGCTGCTTGGGGGGCGGGAGGGTTATGAATTGATTTGCCACCACAGGGGGTCTGGGGGCGGCACTGCATGCACGACTTGCCAGACAGTTCAATTCACCGCAATTCCATTTCCAAGTTGCCAGTTGTCGTCGTCATTATGCCGCACATATGGCCAAGTCCCCTCGCTCACGTGCCACTTAATATGCGACGGCATGTGGCTGGCCAGAGGGGGTGTGTGTGGGGGGGCTGGGCCTCCGCTTCGGGGTGACTGGGCTCGATTGTTTCTCGGTTTGTCTGGATATTTGCCCAATTTTGTGCATTTGCCTTTTATTTGATTATGTTGATTTGGCCAAAGGCCGCCCGCCCCGCCGCTCTCTGTTCCGGTAACCATTCAGTCAATCAGCCAGTCAAGCGTTTTGGGGTAATGAATTTATGTTTTGTTTGCCGTTTAATCGACAAGCAGCAATTAGAGGAACCACCAGTCAACGAGATGAGAGCCCCCAGAGGCGGCGGCTGTAAGGGTGACCTCGGCTTGGGGGGCAGGGGCAAAGCAATAAAAGTTTCTTCATCAAGTCAACAGCACTTGGCTTGGCGCCGCCTAAAACTACGCTTAATTTTTTATCAACTGCAGGCTCCCCCCAGCCACCTACAAAAACAGGAACTTTTCTTCCTGGCAACTCGCCAGGCGCGAAGTAATGCGGCGGTTGAGGCGCGCGGGGTGGCTTCTCCGGTCGTTGCCGTAACTTTTTATGCTGCTAAAAGCCGCGGAAAATGAGAAAAAACGCAAATGGCTAAGGGGCCGCCCTCCTCCGCGAGGGCAAATGACACTGAAGATGCTGAAAGGCACCAGCAGCTGGCAAGTGGCTGCCTGCCTGGCTGGCAACATTTGGCCTACAAACGAGCGCCTGCAAGTAGGCAGCGGCGCACAGTTTACCGTATGAAACAAAGGCCCCCAAATGACGACGACAACAACAGCAACAAACAGCGGCCACACTGCCAGCAACTGCTGGTGGAACGTGCAATGAACTTTGAAAAACGAAACGACGCGGCACCCAACGGACGCCAGAATAGAGACGGCAACGTTAGCAGCCTAAAAGTGGCCAAGTGGGCGGGGCGTTTAAAACGTAAATAGTTCTCTGCCGGCGCCCCAACGAGAGCCAGACAAGTTGGCCGCCTACAGTGGCCACTCGCTAGCGGCAATCAGGGCCGTCTCCCAGCCGCCTCTCCGCCCAAAAAGACACACTGAACGGCCGAAAAGTGGCATGTGCATCGGCAAACGGAATGTTGCCATCTAGGAGGTGTCTCCTCTCCACTCGCACAGTTGTCAGTAGGATTCGTTGCAGTGGCTGACAGTCGGTCGACACGCCCCCTCCCGGCCCCGTGGCATACCTGAGCTGTTGACAGACCGTCGACGTTGGCGGGGCAACTTGCATAGTTGACAACTTGGCCGGCTCTTCCTCGATTTGCCGTTTGGGGCTTTTCTGCACGTTTGTCGTCAGTTGTGGTTGTCGTTGGTTGTTGTTTGGCTTTTAGTACCCTGCCATTGCCAGTGTGGCCGTGGATGACCCAGAAAGTCAGCGGTGAGCGGGTGGCGGTGGCTGGGGCTCCCTTAGAGGCCCAATTGCATTTTTTGTTTTTGCTTTTGTGGCTGGTTGTTGGCTACTCAATGCGGTATTTATACAGAGCTTTGGCCCGTAAATCCTTTAAGCTGTTGAGTGCCCAAATCGTCGCTCAGCACTCCCACTGGCCAGTCAAATTAATAAAATTTTATGAATCGCAAGCATCGACGTTTATTATGCTAATTTACTCGCGCCACCACCGACTGCGTTTGCCGCGTTTGCTGGCTTATCAAAGCAATTGGCGTGGTCTATAGAAATTTTATATGTGTGCCGCGGAATGGGGTGCGATTATCCGGCCACGAAATGTTGCCTGCGGCATCGAATGGCGTCAGTTGGTCTCTAATGGAGTTTTGATTGAAGCGATTAGCGTGGGCGAAGGCTGGGCGTGGCATCGAAAAATGCAACTGCCATTCGATCCGCACAATGAAAATTAATATGGCATACTTAACGGCGCCATGGGAACGGCAATATCTCTCCGCCTCCTCCACTCGCCCATTGACACTTTCAATTAAACAAACAAAATGGCGGACATTTGCCTGTTTATTTGTTTGTTGGCCTCCCATTCTTCCTGCTCTGGCAGACAAACAAATGAAAGGGGTAAGCCCAAAGCCAACCCAACCGCCTCTTTCAGCCCCTTTGTTGTTGTTTATCAACACTGGCAAATCTTTATGCGTTCATTTCGCTTTTTGTTGGTCCCTTTGGACTCAGATACCCTGCCTTTGACAGAGCATATGAGGCTGCCCAACTGTGTGTTTGCCTAGTGAAAAGCGGGCTCGAGCAATCTTTCAATCTGTTTTTAAATTTCAGCCACAGCGGCTAAAGGGTTCGAGGATTAATTTCGATCGGAAAAAACTCCTTATCTGTCTGCGGTCTGCAGAGTATGTGAAGTTCGTTGGAGCTCTGTGGGCTTTTTCTTCTTCTTGCTTTTCATTAGAGAGCGTGTGGTTGGCTTAGCGGAGGTTGCCGGCTGGTGAGCGGTGGGCGTGGGTGTGGTTAAGGGTGGCAGTGACTTTGGCAGGCAACGACACAAACTCGGTTTTAATTTATTTAAATGCTTATCACGAACGGCTTAAATGTTGTTTTTTTCTTGCTTGTTGTTGTGGCGGCGGTTTAAAGCGGCTTACGGAAAAAATTGCATGACTGACTGGCGGCTGGCGAGAGGGCACCCGCGATTGGGGTGCGCCGACTGCTGCAGGACTGAGGTTTTTTTTTGGGTGGGTGACACAAACGACATAAAGGCAAACAAACCGAATACCGGACGTGAATGCAGGCGATTGTAGATTTTGTGGTTGAAAAGCGACCAATTCAAGTGGCCGCCGATAAGTCGAAGGGGCGGGCAAAGGGCCCGTCCTCTGTCTGTCGCACTGTCCTTCTGGTCAGATTGTATTTCTTAATTAAACGCAGCCCATAAACAAACCAAGATCCCAGCCGGTCCCCAACCGCACAATCGCTGGGCGGGGGCAGGCGGCCGA
Organism: Lissocephala sabroskyi; assembly: GCA_037075105.1. Lineage (NCBI taxonomy): Eukaryota > Metazoa > Arthropoda > Insecta > Diptera > Drosophilidae > Lissocephala > Lissocephala sabroskyi. Next base: position 46,968 of record JBAMCP010000099.1, on the reverse strand, counting down.
TAAGAAAGGTGCCCCCAAAATTCTAAACCGCAACAAGACAAGAAGGACGAAGGACCCCGGACTGCTTGCTCAATTAATTATTCAAGTGAAAATTTTCATATCCTCGACAAAACAAGTGGGGTCGCCATCAAGGGCCACGCAGGGATCGCTCTCGCCAGCTGTTGTCGCCATTGACCTTCCCTGGGCCAAGCAGTGGGCAGAAAAAATTACGGTCGGCCTTTCTTGTTTGGCTGTGGCAAATTTATGGTTGCAAATTGTTTGCCCGCCCCGCCCTCCGCCCGCAAACCCTTCTTAAGGACCGGCGGCAAAAAGGTTAACACCGTGCGGATGAGTAACATATTTCGGAGATCGTTGAAGAGTCAAAACGGAATTCGAGCGGACTCCTCTCGGCTGCTTCCGTTGCCGCTGCTGCTTTGCATGCCACACGTGCAAATGGTGGGGCAAGGGTGGCCCGCCGTTGCTCCTGGCTGCCGTGCTGCTGCTGATGATGATGATGATTGTAATCCGGTTTGTAAGTTATGTGCTGCTTAATTGAGTTCACATGCACATGACCTGAATCCTTGATTGGAGGCGACGCTGGGACCGACGCTCGGTCCCACGTGCGGCAGCGCATCCTGGCCCAACCCACCCCTGCCGCTGGCCGGGCTATCTAAGAATCCGCCCTCCTGCCTGGCCTCCCTTTCCCTGGTTTTTCTGTAGCTTAAATGTGTGTGGCGTGCGCGTCAGGTGTTTGGCCGGGGAGTGGTCGGTGGGGCGGGCAGGTTAACTTGCAAGTTGATTTCACTTATCCTTTATGCTTTGGCTTTTATTATACCGTAATTTTTAGTGTGGCCCGCCTGCCGGCTGATGAAAAACAATCTCCGAATTTTCGTAAATCTGCACATCATAATTTATTTTAATTGCTTGCCCCATCCAAGAAGAAACGGGGAAAAAATGGGCAAAAGCTTTTCTCTCTGGCAAAATTTATGCTGTCTGACGGGTAAATTTACGAGGGGCGGCTGAATTTCCTGATAGCTTTCAATTTGATCCAAAATAAGAAACCCCTTAGAGATCCTTTCCAAAACTAATTTAGTGGGCAGTCGGTGGCTTCCCCAGAGCGAGCAGGGCTTCCATTTTCATTTACCCCAACGAGGCCCCGTGCCGGCAAAAAAAGATATGTAAATATGCACCTGGTGTCGGGGCTCCTGTAAGCGAAACACACTTAAACTTTCGCCAGAGACAGCAACATGCGGACAAAGGACCGAGGGATTTGCTGGCGTCCGGGGGAAGCCGAAATGTTGGCGGCCCTGGCAGGGGACCATTCTGCGTATGTTGCGGTAAGTTTTGCTGTGGCCAACCGGCAAAGCTGTGAAAGTTTTTACCACCGACACTGTTGCTATTTTGCCACACACACACACGGATAGCAGTTGGCTGGGGAGAAGCCTCGAAACATTTGACAAATGTTCGGAAGACAGGCAGGCCGGGCCAAGGACGGCGGACTGCGGACGGCAGACGACGAGGCCCCTGAGGCTTTGCCCTGAGGCTTTTAATAGTTTGATGTATGAGGGCGACAGAGTCTCAAATATTGAAACCACACATATGCAAATTCTCCAGCCAGTGGCGGCCAAAAAAGGGGCGTGGCACTCTAAGCTCCCACGAGTGTGCGCGTGTGTGGGGAAAATTAACACAAATGAAGTTTAGTTTGTGCTTTTCCAGGAGCATAAAATAAAACTTGAATGAATAATGGAAGCCAAGCCAGCAACGCAGGCAAGGCGAGACAGCGGAAGGGGTGGCCTCTTCAGTGTGTTTAGAGCACAACTTTTAAGCCAATTTTAAACGAGTTTCCACCCGCGCTCCCCAAAAATTATGCAACAGTTTGGAAAATCCCGCGTCTTCTCTGTGGCCGCCGTCGACGCTCGGCTGCGTGCAAATAACGAAGAGAACACGGCAACAGTTCAAAGCAAACAGACAAATAGAATTGTTAACATTTCCGCAGAGCAGTCGCCACGCCCCGCCCCGAATACAATTGAATTTGAGTATTTTTTTTTTGGGTTTTTGTTGGTTCGAAGCGACGCTGCAAATTAAATTCCCCCGTTTGATGTGCTCACGTCCCGGAGCTTTCTCTTTCCTTTGGCTGCCTCGTCATCGGTGCCTTTTGCAATTGTTTGAATACTTTTGCAGCGCATTAAATTAGTTTCGTTTGAGTTAACAACGTTGCTGTTGCCGCTGCTGCCGCCTCAACGGCTTGTAAACTTATAATCATGTCAGCCTGGCTGAGAAGGCGACTACAAGGACCTTGCCGAGCCCTGGCTGTTGTCTATAATGCGTCTTTGTTTCAGTCACCAGCGGCTGGGGCCAGGGCCCTGTCAAAGGAAAGTTTCATGCTCTCAAACTTTTTCCATACTTTGACGAGCCACGAGCAGCGCCAAAAACAAAAAAATGAGGCGGCGGCGGCAGGACTAGGCTGCTGTGTACGTGCCTCCGGCTTAAGAAATTAACAAGCTGACTAGCAGACAGCAGTCTGGCCAGACTGATGGGCTTTGGCTGCCTTCCGGGGCTGATGGGCTTTCTGACCCTGCCAATTGACTTGAATGTCAAATTTCCAGACTCCGCCCACTCACTTATTCTGATTGCCTGCCCCACACACACACACATACACACAACCGTTGGCCTGAGAAATGTCCAACGATAATAAACGCAATAAAAGTGTCGACAAAGTAAAAAATACGTTCATAATTCGGAACGACTGCCGGTCGGTCGGTCTGGATTGGATTCCCTTGGCTGCCTGCACTGCTGCGTTGCAACAATAAATGTCCTTGTTCAATGAAGTTGAAAGCAACAAAATCTGCGCGGCTCCGACAACGACTGGCAATCAAAGGGACCAACCAGCCAGCAGCCGAGCTAAAGCCAAAGCCAAAGTCGAATTGAGTTGCTTTTTGGGTGCGGAGAAGAATCGACGCCCAAAATGCAACATTTGCCGGATTTTTCAGCATTATTCTTGTTGTTGTTGCTGTTATTATTGAAAAGCTGTCAACGTTGGGAAAAAAGTGCAACTATTTTTGCTGCATTGTAGCTGAGAATTTCCAAGGATTTGCCAGAGCCCAGACGGGGGGACTCTGAGCTGGCGCGTTGACTTGTTGTCGAAAAGCCATTGACAGCGTAATTGAAAGCCCCAGGCAATCGGGGCAGGAACAGCCAAGAAGCTGCTGGCTGCCGGTTGCCAGTTGCCGTTTGCCGTCTACTGGCAGCCAAGGTGGCTCACTTAAAGCTCCCGGGATCCGGAGGGCAGCTGTTGACATTTCACACCAACGAAAGGAACAGGACCCTTTTTATGGTTCGAGCGGTGGATCATTTAAGCCGCTTAAGCTGCCATTTCGGCTATGCTAAGCTAATTGGAAAGCGGTGGTTCCCGCCAATTTGCCTTCTCCCAACCCCCGGCGACCACTTCAATTTCATTTGTTTATATTTACTTATACTCTTTCCACTTAAAGATAAGACGGGAGTTTTAGCTAAGGGCATTTAATAGGATGGATGTGGAAACGAAAGCCTCTCCCAGCGGCGTTTCCTCAACCGCTAGAAATTAAATTCTCACTGTAAGGGCATTGAGTCGTCGGTGGTTGGTAGCTCTCTCTATTTGTTGATTAGACAGACGGAACAGGACTAAATCCCATGAAGGGTGGCAAACTGACAATTGTCAACCCTTTTCCACCGAAAATATTATGCAATTTTCATAATGTGGCTGCTGATTGAGATCATTTGGCAGCGATAGAGACACACGGAGACAAACAAACGAACAAGGAGGAAGGACGACGAGGACAACTGCGATTGTGACCCCAGTGACTTGGCACGCGACACGGGGCAAGGGAAATGAGTCGAGATCCTTTTCGGGATGCTGGGGTAAAAATTTCACAACTTCATTTGCATTAGCGCCAGAGGAAGGGAAATTTAAAAGAAAAAAACCTACACAAATTCCTGAGCAAGTCGGGGATGCGTGGCCGCGTCGAATAAATCACCAAATGTCCTGACGCTGTCAAAAAATGTCGACCTTCCGCCACACACGCCCCACCCGACCCGGCAAAGAGTTTTTCCCGTCAAATTGAAGTTGTTGTCGCTGCTGTTGTCTCAGTTTGAAGCGACAGCGTCACCGGCTGTGCGATAGGCTCGCAATTTGCACCCAAACGCGCCCAGGGCCAGGACAATGACCGCCCGCCCCCCTCAGTTCTTCAAACAAGTCGGCGGTGTGTGTGTGTGTGTGTGTCACTTCATTGTTGACATTTAACGTGTTCGTGTTTGGCGTGACAAGTGACATGCCCGACCGACCAACTGTTGAGGGGCGGCGGCGGCGAACGGAACGGAACAGGCCGAAAAAAAGGGGTGCGCTGCCAGGACGAGTCGTCGGTGGCAGTGACGGCAGGAACAAAAGGTAGCATATAATTGCATAAATATGCAAATTAGTGAGCCGGCAAAGGCGCTGCTCTTAGGCGGACGGGGTGGGTGGGCCAGGCGGCGAGACGGCGGGCTGATTGCTCGTCCGCTCGTTGTGTGGGTGCAACTTGACGCATTGTCGCCCAATGTCAACGGGGCGGTTGGTTGGGTGGGTCGTTGACGAAGGATGAGCCTGGATGGATTGCCCGTTGGCGTTTTTGTCCCGACGGAAATGTGTCTAATTTCAAACACAAAAACGACTTTCAATCGCCGCTCCTGGGAAGTGGAAAGTGCGCAGTCTTTGCTGCGGGGGCGGCGGTGTGCGCGGCTATAAAACCAACATTTATGTAAAATGTGCGTCTGGCAAGTTTCGCTCTTTAAATTATGCAGCAGAATCCACGAAGCAGCCGCCGGACCCCTGCCATCGCCGCGAACGACGTTGAAAAAGCACAAAAGTTGGTGACGAACATTTTGTAAACGGTAAATTTCGCAAGAGGCCAAAGGCAGCCGGCATCTCTCCCCCTGATGGAGAGTGGGCCGCCCAGTCTGCCTGGCAAAAGTTCAGAAATTAAGTTTACCGACAAACGTTTGCCAGGCGCCTTCCACCATCGCCGCCGCCTTCATCCTGAACGTTTTCTTTAAAAGAAAGGAAAACGCGAGAGACGGCGGGGAGCGGGGGCTGGCACATGTGCGACAGCAGCCGTTCAACTTTTCTAATGCAATTAATTTTTGCACTCAACGGCGCTCGAAGTTGCACTTTTCCTTCTACTCCACACTTTGTTGCCTTGCAAAGAAATTAGAGGCGCCGGCAGCCACTGTCGTCCTGCCATAATGCATATGTCATAATGGAAGCCCTCTCGTTTGGCCCTCGTCTGCTGGCTGCGAAATTTGTGAGCCACACAAATTGCAGCTCCGTTCGCCGCGCATTTGTTGTAATTTAAATTTTTAATTAAGCCCACAGAATTGTTTTAGGCGGTTAGTCAGCCAGTCCCGCCCTTTAAATGACCACTTCCCAATGAGTGGAAACGGAACCCAAAATTAAATTGAAAACGGAAATGAAAACGGGTGGAAAAAAACGGAAAAAATCACAACTACAATCGATTGAAAGGCACTACGACGACGGTTAGTGGATTAGTAGGAATACTTTCATTATGTTTGTTTTTTTTGGGGGATGCAATGAGTTTGAAGTGCAGTTGGCGGAATAAAACATTCAGAAGATCGATGACAAAGTCGCTTACCTGCAACGAGAAGAGAAAGTGGAAAGCAAAATTAGTTGAATTGAAATGAAAATTTGAATTCTATTTTGTTATCGAAATTAACAAGCAAAATGAAGTGGCGTCGGCCGAATGCTTTCGTTGGCCAAATTGAAAGCAAGCAAAATCACAGCGCCAACTGCAACAACAGCTGCCCCGCCAACAGCAACAATCCAAATGGAAATTGGCTGCTGTTTGAATTTTTAAAATACACTACTTTTCAGTGGGAAAGGCGCAGAGTTTTTCAGTGATTGGGAATGAGTTTAAGTTTCAGAAACAGTCCTTGAAAAATACAATTTTTAACTTAGTTTCCTTCAAAAATTCTCAATGCTCCCTCACCGCCAAAAACTTTCATATCTCTAAATTTATAGAGCATCCTTCCTTCGTTGTTTCCTCTCCCATTTTGCTTGTGTTTTTAGGCGAAAAAAAGGAATTTACTATAAAATTTTTATATTCCCAGATTTTTTTATTGTTGCCATTGTTGTTGCTGTTTCTGTCTGTCCATCTGCCCGGCTGTCTGTCTGTGCAATTTGGTGTGTGTTATTTGTTTGGTTTGTGGTTTCTTTTATGACGCGGGGGGCGTGGCGGCGGCAGCGGAAAGTCCTTTCGTGAGTGGAGCGGAGGCGGTGAGGACGCTCAGGGCGATACCGTTTCAATTCATGAATGTTAATATTTATGTTTTGATTTCAAACAACGCCACCTCTGAAATATTAATGAAATGCAAACAAAATGTTAGCGCGGCTGTCTTGAATACACACACACCCACACACACAACGCAGAGGCAAATAGAAGGCTGTCCTGGCAGGCGGACATGGAACTCGGCCGCCTACCGCTCGCAGTGGGCAAACACAGACATAGTTGAAATGCAAATAACGCGACTCTTGGGGTGGCCAACAGCCACACACAAACACACACACTTGCGCGCTCCCAGACATACACTCACCTGCCTGGCAAGACTTTTTTGCGAGAAGCCCCAAAAAATCAAACAGCCCAGCGGCCCGGGCGGGTTGGGGCAAAGACGGCCGCCAAGTAAAAAAGTAAAGTTCTTTGTCAATTTGCAAGAGCTTAGAAGTGGAGGCTAAGTAAAAGATACCAAACACACACACACACAGACAGACGCAGGCAGGTGAAGTGGAAAGTGGAAGTTTTCCCTGACGATCTTGACTTTACCGGCAGATAATCAAAATGCCGCCAAGCAACCAAAGGCGGTCGGAGCCGCCGTGGCGCTGCAAAGTATGCAATGGAAAGCAGCTGCGGGCCGGCGGACCAAGGGACTGGGGATTGTGAAGGAAGTTGCTCGATTTGCTTGTGTTTTTGGTGGTTGAATTCAAATTCGCTCCGGCATAACAAATATTTTATTCGAGATTAACGCTTGTCAGCCCTCACCTTCCTCACTCAGTCGTGGGCGGGGGCGGTTGGGTGAAGAGGCCCAGGCTCGATTCGGTTGGCTTGCCTGGGGGTGGTTGATTCGAGTTGCCGTCGCTTGTCGTTTTCATAAAAATGCAAAAAAAAAAGAAGAAATTCTACGCTGCGCACATTTTCAATTCGGTTTGTTGCACTTTGTAGCCAAGGCGGACACATGGACAGACGGGCAGACAGTTGGAGAGGCAGAGAGACAAACGAGTGGGCGGCCCTGGCAGAGTCGCCTTGGAACAGCTGCCATGTGCCACACCTAAGCTAAACGTGCTACACACACACACACACACGTCTGCCGACGACATAAAAGGGGCGCTGAGGCGGCGACCGAGACCGCCACTCAGACAAACGAAGAGAGCGCAGCAGGAGACAAACGGACAGGCCGACTTGCCAATTTAGCTGCAGGCCAAAATACACAGCAGCCAAACAAATGACAAAGCCGCCTCGTTGGCCTCGACCGCCAGCGGAAGCAGCTTGTCGGGACACACACACACATAAATCGAAGCTGTGAGAGCTTCTCGGGGCCTTAACCGCCATCGGATCTTTGGCCTGCAAAAAGTAAAAGTGGCAACTCCACTGACAGTTGCCCCGCCGCCACCGCCGCTGTCGCTGCCGTCGGTCGCACGTTTTATTGATTTTCTCTCTGCTCGTTTGGTTGTCTGTCTCCCTGCCATCCGCCCGCGGGTGTTGCATATGCGTCGTTGGTCCTGGCATTTGTCGCCTGCCCCGGCCTGGCCGCCATTGCTGGATGCTTTTTTGCGTATTTCCGGCGATTAAATGTACGCCCGGCTGGCTGCCCCTTCTGAGGGTCGTCGGATCGGACTCTGGGTCTCGTTGTTTGTAAATTATTTAATGTAACGCTTAAATTTTCCGGTGCCTGGACCAAGCGGCCCCCGCCGCCCACCTGGCGAGCAAGCCTCGCCCCGGCGAGTGTCCCTGCCAGACGCCCTGGCCTTGTCTTTGTGTCTTTGAACTTTTGTATTGCCCGCTTTTCCGCCACCCGGTGGAATGCTCCTTGGGTGTGTGTGTAAATGACTGGGCTGCCTTTGCTTTCGGTTTCGTTTTTCTTCATTTGGCAGGCAGACTGCCCGTTGGTGTCCTTTTAACTGCTCTCCGCCTGGCCATACACACAGAGCGGCGGGAGCCGGTGAAGCTGGCGGAGCCAGCGAATCCAGTCGAGTCGTTTGGCGTGCGCTTATGTCTTTTGTTGTTCCATGGATTTGCTGCTTCCTTTTTTGCTGGCATTTGGTGCTTTCACTGCTTTCGCTCCTGTTGTTCTGCGGACTCGTCGAGTGGCATTTAACATTATCTGCTTGAGTACATGTTGCGGTATTTGCAGCAGACAACACACAGCCAAGGCAGTCCGGCCCGACAACCGACATTTGCACTCTCCTCGGGGTTTGGTCAGAACGGCTGTCTTTTTTTCTTTTTTTTTTTTTGTTGCTGCTGCCTCGGTTGTTGGTGCTTCGTGTCTGCGTTTCCGTTTACAAGGCTGTCGCCATCTTTTTTGCCCGGCCAGCAGCCAGGCAACCACCGCCGTCACCCACATCGGCGGACTCTGTGGAAGCCGCTTATCTTTGGTTATGTTTTCTTACATTTTTGTTCATTGTTTGCTTTTGATTTGATTGTTGGCAGTGGCTCAGTAAGCCAGCCAACAGCGCTGCCAGTGTGTGAGGACGGGCGAGGGCGTGGCAACCAACTTTTAACGAAATGTCTACAAAGGATCAGGCATTATGTCTGACTTGTCTGCAAGTTCCTGGCAACATCGCCCTAAGGAATCTCAGCGTGTCTATAGATGAGTGTGTGTGTGTGTGTGTGGGCGTGCTTGTCACAATCACGGTTGCTGCATTCTTCAACATCATTTTCCGTTTGACTAAATGCACTCAAACCGCCGGCCCAGCGGCAACGCGCCATCGCCGTCGTTTGTTGCTTCTGACAGCCGAGCAGGCGGACGGCAAAGGGCGCGTTGGCAGCATTAAAAGCTAATTAATTATGTTTTCAGCCAGTCCGTCAGTCGTCAATCCCTCCCCACACCCGTTGGCCAGCGTTTTTGGCTTACAAGCCCAAGCAGACGACAGGCGGATTGGCTGGCAAAACGGGCGCAAAGTCAAGCTAACCGGATTGTTAGTCAAGAAGTCTGGACAACTCCATCTCCTGGGTGGCGGTGATTTATGTGCCGTGTGCAACAGTTGGATGATTGAAAAATCTACGCTAATGCAGCTCACATTTCCCGCCAAAAGTATCGCTTTCAATGAACATAATTTATGTTGAAACAACAACAACAAAGACGAGAACGTCGTCGACGGCAGCGGCCCACACTTGACACCTCGACAACGCAATCAGCAGCAGCAAAACAGAGACGAGTGGGCGGTGGGTGGTGGTTGGGGGGATGCGGATCGACTGGCAACATAAATCTTCTTCGGTTTCATTTGAAATGCAGACAGATTGCTTGGGATTTTCTATATCGCAGACGAGAAAGTAGCAAAAAAGGCTGGGGAGAAAAAAAACTACACTAGACAAAAGAAGGCAATTCTAAAATCCGATGAGTCGCCCTACAAATGCACTTTAGGGCAGCTTAAGGCGGCTCTATTGTCGTCAATCCTTTGGCATTTTATAAATCAAAAGAGGGTCTTTCTATCTACAGATGGGAGGGAGCTTAAGGAGGAGGCAAACCTCTTTGGGTTCTCTAAACCAATTGATGGACAGGCCTTCAGCTTTTAAGTTTAAGTTTCTCAGTTCTATTCTTTCTCTTTCAAAAAACCTTAAACTTAAAATGAATTCCTTCCAAATTCTTAGCCCCGTCGATTTGCCTTCAAGTCTAAGACAAATAAGAATCTTTAGTGACCTCAAAAGTCTCCTTTTGGTTACCAGAATTGAGCGACTCGCTTGTGCGCCTTCGGTTTCGTAGAGTATTTTAATGGGCTTTGGCAGCATCTCTAAGATTTCGAAGGATTTCCGAAAGACAAGTCAAATTGTTTGGCGTATTTTATTACCGAGCCTCACTCCACTCGAGCAACGCCACTGCCACCGTTCGCCTTGGCGTATGCAACGGAGAATTGACAGCCTGTCGAGCTGACGGCAGGACGGAGGAGGAATTGTTGATGGGGTCCCTGCTTTTCAAATGACTCACACGAAATTTCACAATAAAACGAAACGACAGTTTGGCAAAAAGTTGAAGAATTTATGGATTGCCTGGTTAAACAATTTCACCAACTCAAGTGGAAGTTGCTGCTGCTGCCGCTCGGAGTTTTTTTTTTTGTCGCATGCGAGTTTTTTGTTTTTTGCCAAGTTTACGGTGACATTTGCAGGTTTCTCGTTTTGCCTACCGGCAAATTTTTATTACTTTATTTGCCGGCGCATATAAACAAAGGCATAAAAACCTTGCCAGGACATTAAAAGCGACAAACAGCGGCTAAGACTAAAAAATTTCATGTCAATTGTCAATAAGGTGCAAATGAAATGAAAATATTATTTGCCCGGCTCAAGTGACACATGTGGCGGCGGGGAAAAGCTCCTCCCTTTCCCTTCCCATCCCGTTGCTCTTTGTTGTTGCGTGCGCATATTTCTACTTTTATGACAAGCCCGACAACAACAACAATGAGGGCGACAACGGCAGCCAACATGTTGGAATTTATGCATATTTTATGTTAGCGAAAAACAGGCATCCACAAAAAAACAAATGCCGCTGTAAAGCGGCAAGGTGGGCGGAGGGGGAAGGCTTCCGCATTCCACACATGTGAGTAAGCCAAGCGCAGGAGGCCAAAGGTGCACGGCAATGGCAGCTGTGACGCTCAAGTGCGTGTGGCACAAATCCGGGCTTATAGCACTTGAATGGGGTTCGAATGGCCCAATTGGAAGCATCAGGAGCAGAGCACATCGTACGGGTAAAAAGACAAATGAGGAAGTCGAATTAAAGCAGCGCGAACGACGCGTTTTCCCAGCGATTTCATAGCGATTTTTCTGGACTTGGCTTGTCCGTTTTAAATCAAAACATGCCACACTTGAAGCCCAAGACAAACACTTCATTTGATCTGCAACACTCACACGTAAACAGAAAGCCAGCCAGCCAGTCGGACAAAAAGCACACAGAGAACCTCGAGTGTCGCAGGCCAGACTTGCCGACCGACCGACCGTTCAACCGTCCACGCCCCCAGCTCCCAGACGGAGTCGCCGTCTCGCTTCATGCGCCATTTGGCAGACAACAACGACGACTGCAACCGAGACCGTCGGGCGCAGTTGCCGCCCCCCCGAGTGGCAGCTGCACATGTCGACGCGTTTTTTGCTGCCATCTGCCCCGCAGTCCGCAGTCTGGGGCATCCGTTTTTGTCTTAGTCCCTGGCACTAATGAAGTCTCAAAGGCGCGATTAAAAATGTAACTTCTTTGGCCAGCCCCAGACAGTCGTCGCTGGCAGAGCCCACAGGGGCAAAGTAGATGGAAATTCGGCGAGCTGGCGGCTGGCAAAGTCGCATGCAAAACGCAGATAAAAAGCAAACATGCCGGCCACAAGGGCCCGCGCCACAGACACCAAGGCGGAGGGATGTGCTGCTGATGGTGGTGGTGCCAAAGTGCTGCTTCAACACTTTCGAAACTAAGCGGCCGGCAGCCCTGCCCAGGGACAGTTGAACTTCAATGGACTAAAGACAAAAAGCTGAAGAACATTTATCACAAAGTCGCCAGTCGTGGCAGATGAAGCAGCCACTGGGGGCGGAGTGAGGTGGGCGGGGCCGATAGCGATAGCGGGGGCCACACTCTTCCAGGGAGCGGAAGGTGTTTGCTGTTAGAGGGAGGGAAGACTGAATGTGGAGCTTAGCTGCCAGGACAAGCCAACCGACAGCGGGAAGTTGGGGGAGCCGCTGATTGGAAGTTTGTTTTGCTGGTCGAGCGGTTGGCTGGTGTGTGTGTTGTATTTTTATATAGATTGCAAGCACGAGACGCTTGACATTGAAAAATTTATTGCACGCTGGTGAGAGTCGAGCTGAAGCCGAGTTCACGGGCGGCCGGCCTCAGGGGTGGCTATCAATGCCAACCCGTTGGATCGCAAGGGTGGCTACCGGGGTGTGTGGTGTGCGAGAGGCTGAGATAAACAGCAACAACGGGAGCGGCGCCCTTTTCTGCTGACATGCAAGTTTCGCCTGAAGATCCCTTCGATGGGTGGCTGGCTGACCAGAAGGGTCCTTCGGCTGGCCAGCGTTCCACGGCCTGTCCATCAACTGTCATTGCAAATGCAATTAAAACAGCATTTTGAGCATTTTAACTGTCGGCGGCGACGGCCACGGGAATCGCGTGATAAATGAAAGCGACGGTGTCGTTTCACTTTTTCCTCTCTCCCCCGGCCACACCCATAAAGCAGAAAATTTTTATTATTTTGCGCTCGCCTTATACAAATTGCATGGTTCCGCACCTCGCGCCCCATCCTGCCCCCACTCACCTTGCCATGGCAACCCCTCGAAACACTCGACGACCGTCGACTCGTCGTGCCAAATTCGCAATCCTTTTTTCGCCAGCATCCGTGGCTGGTGTTTCCCCCTGTCCGCGTTCTCGATTGTTGCAGGATACGGCGTTGTCTATTTTTCGGCATTTAACTGTTTCACGGGGCTTCCTTGCCTCCTTTCACGGTCGTCCTGGGGGTGCCCGTTGGTCTCGCTGTCTGTCTGGCCGTCGGCCTGTCTGTTTGCGCCTTTGCTGAGTGGGTTTTAATTGCGTTTGTATTACACGCACCCCGCACACCAACCCACACCCACACACACACACCGACAGACAATCATCCATACGCATTTGCAGATGGGAAATTTAAGCCCTCCCATCCCCGACTTGGTGTCCTTGGGCCCGTCCTGCTGCCGCCGATTGTTGTCTGCCCGTCGTCGGCCAGCAGGACGGAAGGCGTGGCATTCACAAAGTTTATTATATTTCATTTCCCTGATTTCTGTATTGTTGCTGTTGCCGTTGCCTCTGCTCGTTCGCCGTTGTTATTTTTTGCTAAATTAACTTAATTGTTTTAGCATGAAATTAATTTTAGCGCATAAATTTTACCTTTTGGCCAACGCGCCCTCCCGCCGTCGCCTCAACGTGTGAAATTCTCTACCATTTTCAGCCACTTGGTCGAATTGTTGGCAACGCCATCAACAACAATGGCTGCCAACCAAACAGCGAATCATTGATACTCTTTTGTTAGCTGTAAGTTCAATTTTAAGTGCGGAAATGCAAAGCGATTCAAATTTACACAGAATACAAAAGCAGGGCAATTGGGCAGATGAACAGCTAACTTTCCTTTAGCCCCCTTCCTAATATTTTTCACTAAGACTGAAAAGACTTGGAGAAAATCGATGCAGCAGGAAGATAACCACTTGGGCAAATTGTCTATTGTTTCTAAGCTGTCACGAAATCAGTAGACCTTTTCATTATAGCTGCAGGGTATAAAGAGTGCCAATTAATTATGTGCGGGGAATTCCTGCAATTCTCAATTTAATTTCTCTACCGCTTCCCCTTCCATTCAATTCCCACTTCGCGCTGTACAAATATTTTCATTGGCAACCAACAACACAAAAAAAGGAAGACATTTTTTAATTAAAAGTAAATTTTTCAATTTGCCAAATGTGTCTAAGATGACGGCGCGCGGGCCGTAGAAAAATATTGACCCTGTTCCGGAGGATTCAGGGACATATCCACTTGCCATTCTAGCCGCTCTAGCGCTCGCTATCTCTTGGGTGCTCTTATTTTTTAATGAGTTCATTTATATGCCACATTTTCCACTTCTCGGCATTTGACATTTGCAATGAGCGGGGGGAGCAGGAAGCGGGCAGAGGTCGCGTGTGGAAGGACGGACCATTGGCAGCTGCATTTCATTTTGCGGCTTAATTCCATAGTCCGCCAACTAACCAAACCGAAATGACTGATAAGAACGGAAACTTCAGGGCCCCCTTTGCCGTGCGGTTGCTTGAGAGACTCGCCTAATTTGCATAGCTCGGGGGCTGGCCGGGCAAATGGACTTTTGAGTAGATGAAAAGATGAAATAACGAAAATTGCTATCGATTGTGACTGTAAAAGAGCTTAGATTTCGTGAAAGGACTTTACGGCCACGATTCTGTGCCACGTTCTAGGAATTTTTCTAAGCCGCCAATGACGTCGTCGACTCTTTAGACCCGTGCGAATTTTCGCATATTTTTTCACTCAAATGCAAAACAGATTTCCATTTTCATTTGTTTCGATTTAAAAAAGAATCCCCCAGTCCTCTGAAAAGACTTTTTAGGGGGTGAGCAACTCGTATACAACAATCAGCATAATTTCAGTTTACCCCCCGAAAAAAGCGAAGGCTTTCAATTTCATTTGGCAAAAGGAGGCTTCTTTTTTTTTTGGCCGCTGCCGATGACAGAAGCGCCAACGAGCGGGTGTGCAGTTGGGTGTGTGTGTGTATAGAAAAATGAATGAATGCCGAAAAACCTGCGCATTTAGACAAGTTAACAAGGATTTAAAAGGTTTTCGCTGTCAAACACACCCAACGCGCCAGGCAGTTGACAATAAAACGAAAAAAATCCCTCCCGATGCGCGAAACGAGAAGCTCAGCGCAAATAAATAAAAATGAAAATATATAAAACGAAAATGAATATGAAAATCGCGGGTGCAAATTGCCAACACTCGCGCTCACATTCACTCACATATCTCCATTCACATAAGCCGACAGCCGCATGATTAAAATGATAAAAAAAATACAAGGAAGGCGGCCAAGAAGTTCACACAACCGAACTCAAGATACTCTAGAAAATAAAGTAGAAGGTTGCAAGGTTGGTTAGGAAATTGCGGATACTTTCCTGTTGCTCTTACCCAAACCGATGGGCTCTTTTGACCCGAGACTAACCGGCAGAGTATTTGAATTTGTGTGAAACTTTGAGGCTCTCAACGATTGGCGGCTTTAGTGAATTTTCATTTTGCAAATTAAATTTCAGCAGACTTGGCAGCTCTGACAAACAACTGCTGTCTAGTTTTTCGCCCACACACGCACGCTGGAAAATGTCTTTGGCAGCTGGTAGACAAAAAAGTGGAGGACAAGTCAGAGAGCCAAGCAGCCGGTTTAATTTCATTTTCATTTCAATCATGTTAAAAGCAAAATATAATAATTTACAAAACTGTCAAGGGCAACAGCAGCCAAAGTAGAAAAGCAGCCAGGATCCAAAGAATCTTCACCAACAAAGTGAAAATTAATAAACTGCTCGACGTTTTTAACCAACCGGCGTGTGTGTGACACCAACTGCCCGTGTGTGTGTGGAGTCTCACCGAACATAAATCACCAAACGAGGATTTTCCTTTATATACAAAAACTGAAATGCGAAATCTGTGGAACTTTAATTTGACTGAGTTGGCTTATCCCATTTTTTTTTCACCTTGCCCTTTGGGGGTCGTTGAAAAGAAAACAAACCACCTTCCCGCCCGCTACTTCGAGGCTACTTTCTCCTCATATATTGCTCTCCTGAGTTTTCTATTGATGATAGAAAAAAGGTCCGGTCCGGTCGGCTGTTGAATTATTAATGAATCTTCGGCCGTGTTTATAACTAGGCTGCTGCTTTTCCAAACTTTCTTTTCCAGGCGCAGCCTATAAGGCCTACCAAATCGCCAGGGATCAATGGCCGGGGACAAATCACCTGCCCAGCGACGGGCAACTTTCGAAATACTAAAAACATAGCATACATTTCGGGGTTGATTTGGTATGAGGCCTCGCCTGACCTTGACATGTTAAACACCAGCCGGGAAAACGAGTAAATTTAAGTCTCCGAAACACAGACATTAAGTCCATGGCCACGCGGCTTTAATTGAATTAACACACCCACAACCGCCGACAACAAAGGCATTCGCCCAGCACGAGAGCTCTGCGAAAAAATGCGCTGTCGTGGTCGTGGCGGTGAGTTGAATGAATACTCTTCTTTCTCACCGTTTGTTGTTCGTGTGGATGGGCGGACGTGTGTGTGGGCTGGTTTTGTGTTTAACCTGCCTGCTGATTTTCATTTATAATTGCACACATCGTTCAGGGCGACGGCTTCGTACCCTGCAACTCAGCTGATGTCCGGAATATATTTAAGCTTTGGAAATGTTGGGTATTCGATCTTCGGTTTGTTGAAGCCTTCGTCTCGCTGGGCTTTGTTGCTGGGTTTGGTTTGCCACTCTCTACTGAGCCGAGCCTGCTGTGCATTAAAAAGCCACTTTGTGGCTTCCTGTAGACCGCCTCTTTTTCTACCGTGTGTGAATTTGTGGGCGAACACGAACGCCGTGAGAGAACGCGCAGCTTTAAGTCTGCCACCTCAGCGACTTTAAAATCGCCGACACGAAAGCCGTGGAAGGCGGCTCCCGAGAGTCGTTTAAATGGCAAGCGAGTAGAAAAGTGGGGATTTGGGAGTCTTCAACTACAAGTGCATAAATATAAAATTGAGTCGAGAGAGGGGCTGGGGCAATGGAGTCCTTCTAATCCTTTGCCTAGTGGAGGTGAATTTGAAATTTCGTTTTTACCTTCGTTGGCGAATAAAAAAAAATAAAACTAAGTCAGCCGGCAGTTGTCGTTCTCGTCGTTGGCCGTGGGTCTTTTATGGCGAATCGTAAAAAGTTTGTTGGCGAACGCGCCTAAAAATATGCTATGCATACAATTTTAATGCGCCGGCCTTCGTGGAATCCCCAAAAAAGTAAAGTTTATACCGTCGACGTTTTTATTGAAATCGTAAAACGACAACGACGACGAGGGCGCTGGCCACGCGACCAACCCACCCCACCCCCAACCTCAGCCCCCACTCTTTCCCTCGTTTCTCCCTTTGGGGTTCTTCACAATTTGCATAGCAAATTTATGGAGACAATTACGAGGCATTTTTGATTTAATGACAATTATTGTCATAATTTTCGAAAAAAAAATTGCCTGTTGTTTGGCATTTTTGTGGCATTCCGTGCGGTGACTTTAAGTCCTCCCGTTCCCAAGATCCTTTCACGTCTGCCCACCTTCGTGTTGGCGGACCCGAAAAAACCAACAACAACAAACTTTATATTTATGCGTTTGTGCGGCTCATGAATTTCGGAGCACCCGAACTCGGTTTGTGGCCCTCACACACTCGCTTGATTGCCCGGACTGCTTTTCGTTCTACTTCATTTTTGTCTTGGGCTTTGCATGTCCTCGTAAAACGTCCATCTGCCCGCCTGCCCAGGTCGCCTTTAATTTGGCAGGCTCGGCTTCGGCTTCAAGTGGCTTGGGTTTTTTTTTCTGACTCCTGGCTGCCGTCTTCCATTTGTGTCGCCTCTTTTGCATAGTCTTTCGGGGCCGTGTCGCTCACCCGGTTATTTCAATTAATCAGTCACGCAATTTCCTTATAAAGTTGTCTGCTCGGCGGCCATAAATCAACGTTTCCTTTTCACTATTGCGGATCCAATTTCTTTACTCATTTTTTTCCGTGGGTATTACAATTCAATTTCGTGGGGCTTTCTTGGCCTTCCGGGCGCGTAAAATAGTCCAACACCGATAGAAATCGAAGGCACCACCAGAAAGGGTTAAGTACCCGGCGATATCCCCATGGCTGACCCGCCTCTGTGCACCCCCCGCTGATGGGCGACAGCCACACGATTGCCCCGCCCCAAATGGCTTTCGTTTTATGTTTATGAGATGGGCGGGGCATTAGTCAAATAGTTGGGGATCCCATCGAAGGGAGCGCACTTGAAAAACGTGACTGGTTGCGTAATTAACAAATCTCTGGACCGTGCAAACATTTGCATTGCCAGTGATAAAAAATCCTTTAGATTTATACCCTTCATGGTTGAGAGAACTTTAAGGCCATAAGAAGAATGTAGAAAGGCAGTTGAAGGAACCCACAAAATGTTCAGACGCTTTACTGTATTTCAAGAAGGTTCTCTTTTTAGCTTTTTATCTTATCTTCAAATGGATTAGACGAGCGGACCAACAAACCGCTTTAAGCTTCTTTCTTTTTATTCTTTTTTCTCTTGAAATTTCTACTGTGAGTGTATCTAATCTTCGTTGTTTGCCGAATAGTTTGGATGCTGTGCTTCACATTTTTATATTTTTATTATTATTAAAACAGTTGTCGTCGTCAGTTGGTCGCGGCTTCAGCTGCCGATGCCGGCGGCGTTGGCGCTGGCAATGCATTCGCGATTTTTCCATATGAAAATGCGGAACGGCAAGCAGAGGAAATGACGGAAAACGGAAACCGCACCACGCACGACTCACACACACTGGCAACGTACTGAAGTTCAAGCACGCCGGCCGGCAGACGGGGGCGGGCGGCCGTTGGCGTTTTGTGTTTACCGTTTTGCGGTTAAACTGCCAGCGTTGACGACACTCAAAAGCTTGGGGTTTTTGTAGCCGTCTGGCATCAATAAACCGTCGACCGGCGACCGTCGACGACCGCTTATAAAAATGCAAACAAATTTGTGCCTCCGGTGGCGGCAAAGGGTGGCCGGGGGGCGGGCAGTGCAGTTGCAGGTGTCGTCTGCCAGGCAGGCAGCGATGGGCCACTCAATTTGTCACATTTGAAATACGATGACAACACGACAGACAGACAGATGGACTGGGGGGGAGGGCGGTCCCGGTTGGCTGCACAAAACAAAATCAAATTGAATTTTTATTTACAAATACTTTGCACTCCAGGCAACGCGTCAGGCGGACAGGCGGACAGGCAGCCGTGGATGTGTTCGCTTTTTAGAAAATGTTTTGCATTTCACGGGGACCTGCATGAATCTGTCAAGAGCGGAGGGGGATGAAAAGTGCAGCAGAAAAAACTGAAGTGACACCTGCACGAGGACCCCGAACGGACAGCAGGACGACAGAGACGGGTGAGGTGTTCCCCTGACGCAGACGTCCTTTTATACCCCCGCCCCGTCGACAGTTGTAAATGCGAGGAAAATAACAAGAAAATCAACTTAGAAATTATGGGTCCCTTTTGCCAGGCGCCGGGGAGCGGAGCGGCTCAAAGGCACAACAAAAAACCAAAATTAAACACACACACACGAGCGCACGTTGAGTGTGTATGGGAAAAGTAAAATCATAAAAAACCTAAAATAAAAGTAATAAAAAAAGGCGAACAATGCAATTTTCAAGGCGTGTGTGTAACAGGCCACAAAGGTCATAAAACCATATCAACGCCATTAACTGTACAGCAGGGGGGATGCCGGGCATCCCCACAGTCTCTCAAATGTACATGTGTGTGTGTGTGGAATGAAAATCATAAAAAGTGCGCAACAAAAAGTTCCCAACTGCGAAGAAGTAAACGAAACAACCCAACGAGGGGCGGGACGGGGCAATGGGGGCAAATGAGACCCGGGCGGTTTCCCCACCCCACAATCCCCATGTGTGTGTGTGTAAGCGACGCTTGTGGTCGCCCGGGCGTTTAGACAATGTAAACCTCCGGATCACCGCAAAAAAAGAAAAACTAAACAAACCGAAGCCACCGCCACCGACCGAGAGGAGCAGAGCAGCAGCCAAAGGCTCTGGGGGCCGGGCAGGCGGGTGGGTTTGTTGAGCACAAACAATTTTGGAGAACTCGGGTGCTTGGGTGTTTTTTTTTGTTGGTGGGTTTCTGTTCCACCTTAACCGCCGAACCAGACATGTGGCTGTGTGTGGGCAAGGAAACCTGGACAATTGGAAAAAGCAAAGTTGCCTGACTGATTAGCCGACAACAGGTGGGCGGGGCGGGGGCGGCGTTGGCCACAGATCATCTGGCACACGCCCAGCTTTTCAATGGGATTTAAGCGCCATCCTTATACGCCAGGACCCATCTCATAGCCTCTACCCACATCGTTTTAGTGTTGGCCACTTCAGTTAATGCCACTTGGCGATTTTATGAGCCGCTATCTTTTGCCATTTTGATTGCCCGGCTTTGGCCATTTGGAGTTAAATCTCGCGATATTACAGACATTAAGATGGATTTTATGTTACCGTTATGTTGGCTGTCGGAGGCGGTCGGGCAATTAGCTTTTAATGTACTTTCCGTAATTTTTTGGGTTTTTTAGTGCCATTCGCCATTTTCAACTTAATTAACTTGACCGAAACAAGCGGCGGGCCCATTCACACTTATGAACGCCTTAATGGGCGTTACGTGTGGTAAAACATGAGTCACTGCCACTCACACACACTTGCTTGCCGACGCCTCATCCTCGACATCAAATCACAAAATGATTCTTGCCATATGCGAATTCATTTGCCAACTCACACTCGCTGCTCGGGTTAACTGTTATTTATGCTTTATGTGCTGAAAATTTCCGCCTCGGAAACAAAGAAAAACTTCGCTCGGCTTAAAGCGCCTTAAACAAACGACCTCCATGGAAAAAATAAAACAGCGGGTTCCAGGGAGACGGAACGAGGCCTTCTTAAATTTTTGGGCGGAAAACCCAAGTGAGAATTGACAGTCGCCGGGTTAGTTGAGTGGCTGCCTCAAATTTCATGCCCGAAGAGAAAGCGGAAGTCGAAGGAAAAAGGAATCTCGGGATGGGGCGGAGGGACCGCGGTCTTATTAGAAATCATAAATAAAATGCATAAAATTCTTGGAGATGTTGTTGTTGCCACGCAGCTTAGCAGTAAATCAAAGGCAATAAATTTTTGGCCCCGCTTTTCCGCCAAAAAATACAAATAGCAACAAATTTTTACGACCATCGCCGCGACCCCTGCCAACGGGTCAACGGGAGGAAAACAAAGTTGAGCCAAGTTAAATCGACGGGGCATAAAAAAAGCCAAAGCGTGAAAAATGTCAAAAAAAGGAAAACCAAAAAAAAAGGCCAAAACCTTCCATCCAAAAAACAAGAAACGCTATTCGACGATTCCCAAGGAAAAACCGCGCAAAGCCAAAGTGTCAACAGACGGCAAATGAGTGAGCGGATCCGCAATCAACGAAGCCGAAATGCTCTTCTGTTTGCACTCAGCTTTTTGGTTTATCCTCCCACCTTTTGAAAGTTTGGAAAAATTCAAGGCAAGAAGGAATTCGATCGGAATAAAATCGGAACCCTAAAGACAGAAGGACGCTGAAACTTTTGCAAGGTTCCAGAATTTTCTGTTTTGCGATTGCAGAAAATAAACTATGTGAATTGCTGCCGCTGCAGGAAGTGAATTAAAGACCGAACACAACTGCGAACTATTCGAAATCGTAAAAAAGAAATTCCTTGAAATTATGACAGGAAAGTTTACAAACAATCTGGGCTGGCTGTGGGGTCGCCGGATATAAACTGCCAAAGTGCGCGGTGTTCGCCGGGATTTATGCGGCCAATAGAAGTCGAAGTTGCAAATTGTTGGGGAGGCCATAACTACCGGCATTAAATGTTTATTAAAGCCAACCCAAAATGACAGATTACAGGTTGCGGGGCCAGCAAATTGACACATTAAAACAAATGGAGGCCAAGGCCTGCCCGCCCCAGGCCTCTGCCCACTGGCAGCTGTCGAAGGGGCAACTAATGGCTCTTGTTATAGTTTGGCCTGCTGGCATCCAGGCTGGAGGTCCTGACCGGGACTGGCCTACTACCCGCCCCAGAAATTAACGCCTTTTTTGCGAGCTGCACCTGCCGGCGGGATTGCCTCGGGGGCGAAAATGGTGGACGGGAAAGTCGGAAAGTTTGTCGCCGCACGCATAAATCAAGTTAATCATTCGGAGGAAAAGTTGGCCAAGTCGCTTGAGGTGCCATTGGCGCGAAGGTGCCACTTGCTGCTCGCTAAATTGGACATTTATATAACAACAACAGGGACAGAAGCGTCGGCCGTCGGGGCAGCAACAACTTGCCACATTCTCGGTGCCAGTTGGCACTTTGTTGAAATTATGACGCGTCAGTCGGCATTTTCTGGGTGCGCCATTTTGTTTCTTGCGTGTGAAGATTTATGACCTTTGAACTTGTACTTGACATACCCCAGCTCACCGTTCCGATGAGTGTATTAGGTGGTGAAAAAAATTAAAACAACTCCAGCGGGAGGATAAATTCGCTTACCTGCAACGAAAAAGAGAGAAAACATTTTTATGAGTAAAGTTTATGACTTTTTTTGGTGGGCGAGGAGCGGAGAAAATCAACGACTGAAATTCAAATCAAATTTCAAGTGGCAATCAACCAGCAGAAACAACAACAGCGACTGTCGCTCAAGTGAAGTGAACTGACCCGTAAGAATTCCCACATAATCAAATTTGTTGGCAACAAAAGAAGCGAAACAAAGCTCAAAAAAAGATTTGATAATTTCTCTAGAGATTTGAGGAACCCAATAAAGTTTCCTGTTTTCCGGTGGCCAAAGTTTATGCATAAAAATCCCGAAGCCACTACACCAAATCAATAAAAGAGCAATGATTACCCAAAGTCCGAAGCTCATCCCAAAAGCCAAGTGACTGAGTGTGTGGCCGGGTGGCAGGCTGAGGGCCTCCTGTCCAGTGAACGCCAGAGGAACTTGTGTAAACTTTGGATGAGAGAGGAATCCCTATTAAATGAGACACCAGGTGAATCCAGACGGACCGCCTAGCAGACGGAAAGGCTCCGAATACAAACGAAATCAAATTGAAAAGTAGAAAAAAGAGATGTTGCAAGTTGGGGCACAGCTGCCGGTGCTCCTCCTGCTGCTCAAACGACGACGACAAAAGTATTGAACTTTTGTGTGGCCATCCAGTCCATGGGGGTCGCTGGCGGGGCAGGGCAGCCGGGTATGTGCCACATTGACAAGCAAACGAGCGCACATGTGCGTGACGCGACATCAGCAGTCTAAACCAAACGACTCCAGAGGAGAAAGGATAGCGTGCGGGGGTCGGGGTCGACCAGCTGACTGACTGTGTGACAGGAACAAGCAAAAGCGCAGGTAATCCTTTGGGACTACAAGCAACCAGACAGCGCCTGCCGGACGGGTGGGCGACTGAGCGTCTGGGCGGGGCATTCAGCATTTTATGCAAAAATCTACACTTGCGTGACTTGACGTTTATTTTGGCCACCCGGCTGTACCCACACAAACCGCCTCGTTTCGGCCAACAGATGCCTGGTTATTTTTGTGGTCAAATGCAGTCGGACGAGCTGCGGGCAGATCTCCAGATCTAAAGGGATGGCGGTCCTTTGGCGAATGTAGCCTGCCGATTTGTTTGCCCAAACAGCAGTTGGGTGTGCGTCAGTATTTGCGCCCGACCAGTCTGGCTGGCAGTGTGAAAATGTTTGTGCTCCTCAGGCGATGCTTCATTATTTTTGCAAACTTTTTCCTTGGCCTGCCGCCTGCCACAAGCGTAGCTTTAAAATGCCCCACGCTTAATGGGGCAGGGGCAGGCAGAAGAATGGTTGTGCCATATGTAAAATACATTCAAAAACCACCTGGCAGTTGTTTGTTCAGCTCGCTACCACCACGTCGACTATCCAGTCGGCCCATCTTCGCTTTTGGCTTTGTTCTCTGGCAGTGTCCATTGATAAATTAGTTTTGGACATTTGTGGACAGGTGGGTTTGGCATATGAAATGCAATTATTGTTAATAAATGTTTTGTGCAGAGAATTCAATTAAAATACACACACAGAAACACACACAACAACGACGCGTTGCTGATGTGGCCTGTCATTTTGCAAATGCCCTCAAAAGTAGGCAATGAAATTTTACAGAGACTCGCTGCAAACAACAAAGGGCAATCAAGGCACAAAACGCCACTTAAAGTCAGGCAGGCACTTAATTCCCAGCCGATATGACAAACCACGCCCACGCCCATGCCCCAACCTGCTCCTCTGTCGACTTTAACAGGGCGTTGAACAAATCCGCTTAGCTCAGCTTTTGTTGCAATTTTACAAAGTGCCAGTGGCATGAGGCACGCCCACGGCGGCCCAGACCATTGAGAAGTCTCACAATGCAACTAATTTCCAAAGACGACAGTCTGTCCAGTGTCCGATTGTGTCTATGGAATAGCGGCAGGGATCGTTTAGTTTGTGCACCACTTTTCCGAACGATAGAAAAGCAATTCACTTTGAAATTTGCACCTGTAAACATCGTCATACACTTGCCCATCGACCGACTGCAACGCTACACCTGCCGTTTTGATACCCTACATCTAACTATCACTTTCAAAGGGCTTTTTGTTTCAGGCAGAAGACAACAACCACTGTGACCAAAAGAAATCAAAGGGCCACGTGGTAAAGGTCTTCATTGGAATTGACAAAGTCTGAGGGCAGAGCGTGCCGACTTCGGTGCGGTTGGCAGGTTGGTGCTGCTGTTGTCCTTGGGTAAATCGCCTTAGCTGGTAATTTTGTATATGAACAAACAAGACGGCAAGCAAGAAGACTGGCCGGCACTACAAGACAAGACAACACGGAAGGCCGCGCCAGGTGATGGTAGCCGGGCCAAGAAACGATGCTAAGCGCTCGTTAGCAACTCCCAGCCCCACATCGTCCCTGCTCCTGCCCTAGGAAAAGTGCTGACTTGGCTGCTACGATATTTTTATGCTTTTTATGCGGGCACTTTGTGAGAGAACACGGGCTGGCTGGACTGTGTGTGCTACGTGTGATTGACCAGCTGCACGTAGACGTAGACTGGCCGTCAGGCCAAATGCAAAGACATAAAATCCGCCATTATACTAAGCACACATGAGGCGAAATGAGGGTGGCCAGTGGGCAGCAGGCGGGGCTAGGGGACAACTGCTGTTTATGCTTATTGAAAACTGAGAGAGCCAACGAGAACCCCTGGAAGCCTGCAACTTTTGCTATGGAAATAAAAGTGCCATCGAAGGGCAAAGTTTCAACCAACAAACGGGACGGTAAGGCGGTCGAGGGAAGGGGGTGTGTCTAAGCTGCAAGCCCAAATGTATGCCGCCCGTCGGCCATTTTACAACTCGCACAGACACACGCAGACACTCGTGCAGCCCGGCCAGAGTTCAATTTAAGTTCAGTTAACTTGGCAGGCCATCAAAACAAAAAAAAAAAAAACCAACAAAATTGAAAGGTGAATGGGAGTGCGGCCCCTCGAGGTTGACAAAAGTAAATTGAAAATCGAAAGTTGTAAAATTTTATGACTTTTTGGGTGAACCCTCCCACGGCGCCTGGATCTCTCCTTATTTCAATTTGCCACCGCGGCGACGCTTCGTCGTCTTCGGCATCGTTCACGCAGCTAAATGGTTGCAATTGTCAGCGGAAATCGTTGAAACCAACCACCCACCCATTTGCCCCGTCTCAGTCCTTTCCTTCAGTCCCTCCTTCATTGCCATCAATGCCAATCGACGTTGCCCACATTTAGCATATTCACTTTCAATTTCTCTCCCTGCTCTTTCAGCTTTTTTACGCTTTCGATTTTTCCTGATTCTCTTCCTCCTTAGCTGGGCCCTGGCTTTGTTTCGCTTTGTAATTGATTTTCAACATTCATTAGTCTTGCTTGCTTTTGTGTCCAGGAACTTGGCTTTATATTTTTTCAGCTTCATTGCGCTTCGGATTTTTTTTTCTTTCAATTTTAAAACCACCAACCGACCACCCGCCCCCATCGTCCTGGCATTCCGTCTTTTGTTTCGCATTTTCATTTTCCACAGTGGTAAATATCATTCGCCCCCTCACCCAACTTCCACCTTTCTCTTCGCCACATCGCTGTGCTGCCATTCAATTCCCTGGCCGCTGCCTTGGGTTAAATGTTGCAGAATTTCACTTTAAATATGCTCGATTATGGGGGCGGCAGTGGCGAGGGGGGCGTGTTCCGTGCTGCTTTTTATGTTCGTTCTTTTTTTGCAATTGTTTGAATTTTTACTTTCGCATGTGCGACTTGATTTCCGTTGCCCCCGCCAGCTGCGGCCGCTGCCTGCAATGGCCCGTCAATGGGTTCGTTAGCTTCCGGTTCGTCGGTCGGTCGTTGGGCGCTGGCCGGGCGGGCAGTCGAAGGGAAAGCGCTCGATTCACATTATAAGTGATATTGAAAGCGTTGCGCTGGGGCTCCCATTGTTAAATGGTGCGTATGATTTATATAAATTCCTTTATTTTGAATTTTCCGAGTTCATTTTCAATGCCACGCCCGGGTGGCCGGGCGGCCATGGGATTGCAAATTTCTGACTTTAATTTTCTCAAAACGAATTGTGGCAATCCAAACGATATAAATTATGGCATCGCTCCGGCCCCGAAATGACAACAAACCACTTGAGATAATACACATAAAATATGTCAAAAATGCTTAAGAACAACAAGCGAACCGACCCAAAAAGACGTGGCCCAGGCGGGCGGGACCAGACAGACTGGCTGTGCCAGTCGACCATCAACACAAAAGGCTCAGAAAACGAGCCAAACGTTTGCATGTTTTGGCCAAATAAACTGAATGAATTTAGGCAAATCCTCCCAAAAGAAAGGAGCCCCCCCACATACACACACAGCTGAGCACACCCAAATGCCGTTAGCGGGCAAGAGAGTCGCATTTATAGAGCACGAAGTAATAAACCCGAAAGGAATGCGCTGCTATAAAAAATCAAGACACAAACTTCAAATGCCTGAAAACCAACAGAGAAAAAAATTACAGAAAAAAAGCCAGGCCGATGGTGGCAAGGAACAGCCAGGAAAAGTTGATAAATCGAAGCTTAAATTCTCTGCAGAGAGTTCCAGAAGACAAATGGGAAGAACGGAACCCCAGAATTATTCTAAGAGTCCAGTAGAGTCTGAGAAAAATTAAAACCCTAACTTCTTGATTGCTCGGTTCTTTATGACTCGAATTCGATCGGATTCTGTTTTTTATTCTTCGCCGAATCGAAGCTTGTGTCATTAAAACTCTCCTCACCCTTTTAAAGTTTATAGGGTATAAAAGGGATAGCCCGCTTTTCATACCAGAGAAAAGGGAACAAATTGTTTTGCAGACATTGGCATGCCAAGAAAAAGCAACAACAACCGAAAAAAAGGACACAAAATAAACATCGTCGTTGCCATCGCCGTTGCCGTCGAAGCGAAATGCTCACCGAGAAAAAATAATAAAAAATACAAATAGATTTTAAGCAATTTCACTTGTGAGCGAACGCAATAAAAATCAAGAATATTTGCAATAAATTTTACCGCAATTTCAGGCAGCTCACACACACAGGCAGACTCACTCGCATGCACGAGCGAGCGGAAAAGTAAATCGGCGGCAGCGATGGCGTCCCCTGATAAAGTGAAGCCATTGAAAGGCAACCGAAACGGTCGGTCGCTGCCAGGACCTGGCTAGGAGGTGCCTAGCAGTACGAGAAGGACACAGGCGGTGGTAGTTTGGTGTATAAAAAACGATTAAACTACATCTCCTATTGCCACACGTTCGGCTCAAATTTTTAAGCCAAATGCAAAAGGAAAGTCGAAGGAAAAAATCGAACAATTCCCATTCGATGACGGCGATGTCTCTATAGGGCCGCCCGTCGACATAGGCTGGATTGTTTACACGCGAACCGGATAACCACTATCGCTACCGTGGGCTTGAGAAAGAGAGCTCCTTTGCCAATGTAGAGCTCCGGCCACGTCCTGGGGGCCGGCGGTGTGCGTGGCAAATGGGAAATTGAATTTCACGCAAAACGAAAACAAACCCAACCAAGTTAACTTCAGGCTCCTACTCCCGCCCCCCTGTGCTACGGTGAAAGGCGGAGAGCGAGATAGCGAGCGTAATAAAATAAAGTTTAAAAGGAAAGGAAATTTTGCAGGGCAGAAAAAAAGTTTTAGCCATGCCGCACCGGCCCCGGCGAGCCGAGCCTCTCGGTCGGTCGCACGTGCCTGCCGCTTGGTGGAAATAAGAAATGGAAATCGAAAGCAATAAACCGGCTCACAATATGAGCGAAGCACACGCGACAGGTAAGACGCCGGCGACCGGCAGGGCGGGGCTCTAAGTCTGCCCGCCCCTCGCATTGCACACAACGTTGCATACTTATGAGCTGGCAGCTGGCTCGTCTGCATTTCGGAGACTCCCACTGCTTCATCCTGGGTATGAGGGTGGCTGGATTAAGCCATTTTGTATACACTATGCCGGCAATCAGTGCCAAAATCAAGCTCAAATATGAATTGTGACGACTCCGGCAGTCTGCCTGGCTGCCAATCGAGGTTTCTTTTCTCTGTCTTTTGCTTTCTTTCTGGAGGAATTTTTCAATTTATTTTCATGTGCATTTTTATGCGTGGCATCAGCCAAACCAACACAATGACAGCAAATCAAATGAATAAACTCTCGGCTCTCTTGTCGCTGTCGTTGTCGCCGTCTTCGTCGGCATTGGCAATTCAAGTGAAATGAAATGAATGCCCAGGCGTGAAGCCCAAGTGAAAATAATAATGAAAACCCAAAAGCAGATGCCGGAAAACGAATAAAACGGGAAGTTCTAATCCTCCACAACGAACATTAAATACACTACATTCTGGTCTCCTCCGTTTGTCCTAAACGATGTGCATGCATTCCCTTTGATGAAGTATTCCCCAAAGATTTGAGGGCAATTTTTGGGCTGCAGGTAAGGGCAATTAAACTGGCTTGATTGATTGATATGTTTCTTCGATTTCCCTGCAAAGAATATATTCAGATTCGTCTTTAATTTGTGCCATTCTTTTATTTACAGAGTATAAAAGAAAAACTGTTGACATTGCCCGACCAACAGCCGTCGAAGCCAACCCCGCGACAGCCAGTCAGTCGGTCAGACAGATGGCAATGTGACTGCCAGTCAGTCAATAAAATGGAAGAAGAGGAAGCGTTTTCGTCTGTCCATTTGGGCATAAAATCGAGAGGAAAGTGCGTAGAAGCGACCACAGGACACCCGCCCTCGTCCGATTAGGACGACTGGAAGTTTCAGCAGCTGTTCGCGGGCTTTTCGCCTGAAGAGTTTGGTCGGTGTTGCTCGGTGTTTTTGGCGAGGGCAACAATTGTGGCAAATTGAAGGAAAAGCCCCCCGTGACGGTGAATTGCTCGGGGAATTTGCATTTTTAATTCGTTTGCCGGTTCAGCTTTTTGCATAATGCGGCGACGTGTGTCAACTTCCTTCCCTTCAACTCAACCGAATCCTGTGAACCCAGCGCTGCCTGTCAAATGCAAAAAGTAGCCAAAGGGGATGGCAACGGCAACAGCAGCGGGCAAGGCGAAACTTTAGTCAAGTTGGCCCAGCAACTTCCTCTCGCTTTTGCTCCCCTCTAAACAAACGCAAAATTGTCTTGTCAGTTTGCATTTGTCGTTGTCGCTGTTGCCGCTGCCTCCCTCCACCATTCCTTCTGTTTGCTTTCTCGCTAAACTTTGTCCTTCTGCCTCCCCCTGTCGCACTCTCCTTCTCCGGTGAAGCAGAATTAATATACCCTGCAATGCAAAACGATTGCAGGCCGCCTTGGGGCGCAGCGTACACGTGACGCGGTGGCAAACTTTGCTGCCCGTCACAAATTATAAATATTCATAAAATATGAAAAGCATATTTTCTATTTGATTGGCGAAACAACAGAGCGAGGGCTTCAAGTACCGACAGTCAATTTTATTTCGTCGACGGCTGGCTGGGGAGGGGAGCAAGTCCAAACTGTCAAACAAAACGACGCTGATAAAACTCATTAAAGAATCCGGCGACCAACGACGATGGCAAAGGGGCGACTGCTGATAAAAAAAAAACCACAAACAAAGGAAAAGCCAAGGAGCGGAAAGTTCCGCTGAACGACCAACGGATGCCCTGACGGCCCCAAAGGAACTGAAAATGGGACTAAAAATTAGCTTAGAAGTCAAATAGAGTAGAGTTCTTTGGGAACTGGCATCTTTCCTTTTTTCCTTATAATTATAGCTCTTCAGCTGTGATTCAAAGGACTCAAGGCATTTCAAATATTTGGCGGTTCATTACAAGCCATTTCCGAGTCCTTGTTGCTGGTTTATATATTTTCGGGGGGTCGCTGCTGGCCCCGCGTACTAATGAAGCCCGAACGCTGATCTCTATCAAAGTTTGCCGAAGCTTTGCTTTGATGAGGCCAGAAATTACTATTCCATGGCCACCCTCACCCGCCCCACAGTTTGGGGCGAGGGCGAAGGCTTGGTAGGCGCAGCTGTCCGAGGGAACAACTAAATTAAAATTTACAGCACTTAAAATGGAAACGTGCCTGTTTTATGAAATCAATTTTACGACAGGCTCGCCCGCAGCCTCATCGCTCGGTGGAAAATGGTATGGAAAATCTCGTTTTCCATTTGCTCGCTCATCGGAGGGCAGTGGATTCTGGTCGGTTGGTCTCCTGCTGCCTGGGCTGCTGTTTGGAAATAAATTAGACATTTAATGATGACCGCAGGCTGTTTGTTGATTGCTCTCTGCGGAAATGGGCGGGGCTGCCTTGTTGTCCATTTCTACTGAGATTTCTTTTGCTTTAATTTAATTGAAGTTTTATTGGAAAAGCCAGAAGGACTCGAAAGGCTCGAGTCGACTCGGCCCGTCAGCAAATCCAAGACTCGGGTAATTGAATCAGGAAATGTTGAAAGAAAAGAAGGACAATTACTTTCACTCGAGCACTTTCCGGGCAAAGCTCAAAAGGACAAACGCTGGTTCGGTCAACTGGCAACAACAGCCAGCCAGCTAGCCAAGTCGGTCGGGTCGAGTCGAGTCGGCTGCTCGTTCTGGCTAATGAAAAACTACAAGAAGACGCTGGCAGCTTGCACATTTGAATATGAATTTCAATTCATGCACTCCGTGCGAGAAAAGCAGCCCCAAGGACACGCCCACAAACACACGTACGCCGCCGCCCGCCGTCTCGGCGCAGGCCCAAGTTGAGGGTCGTCTGTCTGGGCCAACAAATTGCAGTGCAGTCAACAACCTTTGCCAAGACTGCCGCCAGCTCGCCCGCATCTTACAGCGGGCTTAAGGTAATAAGCATGCCCACCTCCCGCCACACACGCCCGAGGGCACACACACGGGACGGCGGGCAGGCGGACAGGCGTCATGCTGGCTACCTGGCCAAACTATTTAACCGCCCGCCCACTCGGTCCACCTGAGCCTTTCATAAATTTATTGAGGCGGCTTTGTTCGCCCATTTGCCAAGGATATATGCATAAGTTATGCAGCCCGCCCACGCTGGCCGGGTCTGCAGCAAGGTTCAAGCAACTGGGCAAAGTTCATGGACTGACTGCCCTTTAAATTTGATGCCAATTTGAGGCCGACGCTTTAATTATTTGCCTGGGTGGTTGGCAGGGGGAATGGATCACTTGGTTCTACTCAAATCATATTAAAACTTTCATTTCGTTTCTATTTTAGCCGGGCAGAGGGGGGGCAAAAAAGAATTAAGAAACTTTCTGCGCCGCAAAATGAACTGTGGACGGGCCAACTGACATGCGCTTTGTCTGGCGGACTTTCGCATTAACGGACCCGCACAAGGACAACGGGATAGACGTCTGCAGGATGGCCGTCTAATTATTATGCTATATGCGTAACGGTACAAAACAAATGCACACACACACACAGCTAAACATCAGGACGGACGGAAGCACCAGACGCAGCCGTCGACGCCATTGCCATCGGCATCGCCCTTGTGGCTCATGAAAGAAATAGAAAGAAAAGCGAGACGGCGTTGTGGGAATACTCTGCCATTCTATTCTTTGTCTGGCTGGCGAAGCCTAGAATTTATCGCGGTCTGGACCACAACAACAAAAAATATCCTTTGAGTTCTACCAACTAATATACTCCGTCAGGTTGGAGAGTGGAAAGCGCTGTTGGTCGAGACGGCGCCGTGCACAATGCTTTGGGCGGGGGGATTTGTTGCTCCTTTTGTATCCTTGGGACTGCTGCGGACTGTTTGCCTCGTCACGCATTTTCGATTTCAATGAGGGGCAAACTAGAAATTGGCAGTAGCCAGGAAAGAAAACTTTTCCTTTCAAAGCCCAGACCAGCCCGCCGTCCGGTTCGCCCCAATTGCAATTAAGTCGCCCTACACCGCGGCCGCCACTCCTCGGCCTTCTTCGCCTTTGGTAAATACGAAAAAATCAGTGTGGAGAAGTCGAACTCACCGGGCAACCGCAAGAATTCTGCTCGTCTCACGTCGAGTTTCGCCTGCATTGCAATGCGAAGGGAGGACGGCAGAAATGAAGAGCGGTAAAAAAATTATTATTTCACATTTAGCACGTAACGCACATAAATCCTTTTAAATAAACGTTGGGCACGTTTTTTGTAAGACTTTTTTGCCGTCATTGCTTTTCACCTGCGGCAGGACGACGGCGGGTTGACCGGGTCCGTGTTGCCAGGCATTGCTGCCTGCAGATCTGCGGGCACTTCGCTTTATCCCCGTGCAGGTGGACAGGTGAACGACGAAGATTTTAATTTCTTTTCGCGCTGCCACTTTGGGTGGCCGTCTTAAAAAATTACTTAAAAACGAAGGACGCTGCAGGAATTAAGCGGACAGCCAAGAAGAAATGCTGCACTGGGGACATGATCTATGAAGCTGAACTTAAAAACCCGAGATGCTCTCAGCAATGAGGACTTTTGGGTTAGATTCATTTAAAACAGAGAAAACTTAATCCTCAAATTTTAATTGGTCGATTTGGCTCTTTTCAATGATACTCTTCAGACTTCGCTGAGAGCTCTAAGGATTGACAGATTTTCTGGTCATTCAGGCGAGTAATTTTTATGCAATAATATTTGTAGATCATACTTTTCATGCATTTTAGCCAAACCTGTTAACGAATCTCTTGAGCGGCCCCAGGCACTTCTCCGAAATTTTATGTTGCCTACTTATGAGGGCGCGCGCACCTTGGCAAGTCACTTGACATGCTTAAAAACGCGGACACGAAGCGCATAAGATTGTCGGCACTAATTGCAAACAAGCGACAGGCACATTCATCATACACTTTCCATTTATTTTATCTTGGGGTTGGAGCGACGGAAAAAATTCATAATCGTCAAGAAAATGGAAATTAAATGCGCGCTGCTTTTGCGACGACGACGGCAGGCGTCTTGAAAGTTTCATTGACGTTGGCAACTCCGCTGGCTGCTGCAATGCAGATAAAATTGAAAGGGTCGCGGAAAGGAGAAGCGGTTGGTTTGCCCACCATAACGACTGACACGTGAGAAGTTTTAACACGTACACATAAAAATTTACGAGCCACCCAACCGCCACCCACCACTTGAGGTGCCAGGCCGCACGACCAACCTACCGCCTGCCTTACGGGCCAAGGACTTTTCATATTTTCTTGCTGGCCGCCCGCCACTCACTGCACTTTGTGATTTATTTGCCCTGCTTGCTGGCGGCGTAGCCTTTTTGGGTTTATTTGCCGCTTTAATTTTGCCACACCTCAAACCCCGAAATCACTTGCCGCCTGGCTGCCTGCTAGCCCGTCCGCTTGGCTGAAGGTGCGACGTTGTGGCACGCGATAACGCGCACTTGAGGACGCCTGAGACCGCAAGAAAACAACAAGAACCTCGGCCAACTGCACAAGGAAATGCAAAAAATGACACGAAATCGTTAAGACGACGAGGCACACCGCCCAGAAAGAAGCCTGCCTTTCAGCTAACAGCCAAGTGGAGTCCATGGACAGTAAGGCAACCAAGAGAAAGGTTTCAGGCAAACGGAAATGCTTGGTGGCTACGCCAGCTCCACCTTCACGGTGGCAAGTGTCGCAGCGATAAGCAGCCAGCAGCAGCAACGGCAAAGGCTGTGGCAAGGGTCATCCACCGCCCCCTCCGTTGCGTTCATCCTTCAACTCGAATGCTATGCAAATGTGTGAAAAGCCGCGTGGGCGTGTCCATGGACGTTGACTGTGAGCCGATGGGTTTGGGAAAACAATAAGCGGCAAAGCAAACTGCTGACTTTTCGAGTGGCAAGTCGGCGCTGCAAGTCGTCCTCGGCGGCTCGTCGAAAGGGTCAGAAGTTCAGGTGCCCGCCCCGCTTGTTAAATATCAATTTAAATTTTATATATTTGCCATGCTGGTCGCTGTTGTTCTTGTCGCCGTCGCTGTTGTTGTTGACGCTCTGCATAAATCAATCGAGTGACTTTTATCGACACACACATGCCAGGCGCCCCAGGGGGCGTGCGACTGAGTCAGCGATGACAACGATATAGCAAGGATCAGCGACAGTTATAGACAGGCCATCAGGTCATGTCGTCGGCCCTGACGATGGCGGTGGCGGTGGCTTTGGCGATGGCGCAGCGCATAAATTTCAATTTTCAATAAAACGCTCGTAAAAAACTGCGGGTAATTTGCGTGGCCAACTCCCACACCCAGCCACACTCCGGGGTTCCCTGTGTGTTTTCCCGGCAGGACTATGGCTATGGTTTTGTGTGTTCATGATTACAAGGGAGAGTAAAAAAAACCGTCGTATGAAAAATGCAAAATAAAGTCGTTGGAGACTCTTCAACGCCCACAAATTAAGCACGACAAAAGTGGCTTAGGGAAGTGTTCTTTGACAATAATTTAAAAGGATGCGTCATTCAATGTCCACTGATTGAAAACTAATGCATCGCCCGGTTCCCTACGTGAGGCTACTTTAAATTTATAAAATGCTGTGGGTTCCATTAACTGAGCGATTAGAGACGACGCCTCCTTTTTCGCGCCCCCGGCTGACCTCAAACTGTTGCCGAATAATTACCATAAATATTTGGCCAGGTGCAGATTTTGGTTTCGGCACGGGGATTTTAAATGTTTAATGCAATTCTAATTGTGCGTGCAGGCACACACACACAACGATAGCAGTGAAATCGCTGTAGGCACGTACATAGACGAGATTCATTTGGCGAGAGCCTGAAATTATGCAACATTTGCCGTGGCTTTTATCGCGTTCCGTCGCGCGCACTGCATTTGATTTATTGTTTCCCCCAAAAAATAAATGTCAAATTGCATTTGTGTGCGTGCGTGTGGGCGTTGAAATTCTGATATTTTAAGTGCACATTTGGCCGACCAAAAAACACGAGCCGCAAATTAAATTCGGGGAAAAATGGTAGCCAAATTAATTTCCATTCCGCTATCAATTAAAATTATAAACAAGCACTTACGACCGATCGGACTCTTGTAATGTGTAGTTGTGTGCATGTATGTGTGCTCATTGTAGTCATTGTTGGTTAATTTCAATAGGCTTACCTGCAATTAGACAGAGAAAAAAAAGAGAAATTAGCAAGTTGTTTTTTTGTTTTGTTTCGCTGCAAAAAACGCATCAGTCAGCCGAGCGGAAGATTTGTGCCTGGAAGAGTCATTTTCTTTTGCCCAACTGGCTGCAGTTTTTCACATGCCCCAGGTAATTTGCTATCCATGACCGACGCACAATGCGGCGCAACGGGCAGCAGCCGGCAACGTGCGGCAGGTTTATTTGTGCGCCGCACTAAAAAAGGCAGCACAAAAATAGAAACTGCTTTCATACAAAAACAGCAGCAGCAGGCAAACAACAATCTCATGCCACGTCAACAATGCCCCAAAGCTACACACACACACACATGCGCACTTGGGCGGCAGATTGAGGCAGGCAGCCCGCCCATTCGACCGGCACTGATGAGCGGAGTGTGGCCGCTGTCATTGTTGTTCTTGGTTTTAGACGAATTGCTGGCTTTGTTGTTGCTACTGCTGCTGCTGTTGCTGCATCTTTCAATTTAACCCTTTTCCGTTCAATTCATTTTACGTTGCGTTGTCTATAAAATCGAAACGAAGTAAACGATCCCAATCCTCAAAAAGGGCCGGCAAAATTGAAATGACATAAAATGGAAAATTTCTCCACAGCCTGCGGACAACACAGGCGCACTCCCCTTTCAATCTTTTCGAGTCCCAGGGCCAACTAAGGCCTCAAGCGACGCAAAATAAACTCAGAAAAGAAGAACCAATCGGGTCGAGCGGACTGGCATATGCCCTGCACCCCAGAACGCGGGATTTGTAATTAAACAAAACCAAAAAAGGAAGGTATACTTGTCGGTCAGCATGTTAGTGTAAAGAAAGTAAAAGAAAGATAGGCAATCAGAGAGAATTGGTTGCTCTGTCTTCGATCTCGGTGGGGAACAAAGCTGACGGGATAATAACTAGCGACTCCCCGGTGTTGTTGATTTGCCGGCTTAGTTCTCCCAGAAATAATCAAGTCAGAAGTCGAGACAGAAATGTCACAACTTGTCAAAAAGCCGACCCGTTCATTATCGTCCCCGTCTGTCCATTTGGTCCGTAAATGTTCCCCGGGCCAGGCTGTTTATGATTCCATTTAGCGCCCGCACGCCAATTACAATGACAATGAATAATCATTTGTGCAAAGCGACCGGCCGACTGCCAAGACGACGGGCACGACGACAGCGTTGACGTTGGCCATGGCGATGCCAGGGGATTTCGGCCAGGAATTTTAATGGCAACTGCAGCTGTGCCAAAAAGGGGCGCCATTTCAGGGTGCACAAATTGCTGGCAGATTAATTTTTCCGTAATTTTAATGAATGCACTCGGATCGCACAGAGGGGGACCGCGGCCGCCTCGTTGACTGAATAGTCATTGCCATTGATAGCAATCAGTGGGGCTTTTGTTGTGCAAATTTCTTGCCGCTGCGACTTCGAAGGAGCCGCCGCCGGGTTATAATTTCTTTTTATGTAGAAGGTTCAACTTTATTGTTGGCCTGGGTGCCGTCAATTTAATGAATTTTTAGCATCACCGGCGCAAGGGGATGAGGTTAATCTCTGCCCTATTCAAATGCTAATGGTCTGAGCTGTGGAGTAGCTGGGAAATATTAATTGTCGGGCTGCCACTTCTGGGCCGGGCCGAGAGAGTTTTAATTGCCAGAAATTTGCCCATATGCCGAAATTAGTGTGGCAATTGTCCACGCACGGCCAAGCTGTCAGCCTGTAAGGCGATAATGATAATGACGATGATGTAGATGCCGGGACTACGATATGAATTACATCACCACCCCGGGCCCAGCCAAAGGCAACCCCCACCGGACGATTGGCCCGGTCAGCCAGCCAAATTGTAGGTGGACCGACTAACGAGTCCTCGTTTGTCCTGCTGCTCTTGCTGTTGCTGTTGTTGGCATTTTATCAATTACTCAATACCAAAATGACACTCTGACAGCATCACCATCGCCAGCTCTGTCGCCCGTCAATTGTGTGTCCTGCAATTGGAGGACTCAGTCTGCTTGTCAGTGCATTTTGTGGTATTGAAATCGAGCATTGAAATTGATGAAATAATTTTCACAGTGACATTTTCGTCCACAACGCCGACCCATTGACAGGCCATAGAAACCCAGGCACAGATGGGTCCGGCGCACTGGCCACGCCCACTGACAACTGTCCGAATTGAGTTCGCGCCACCCCTGCAGCGGCGACAGCTGTTGAATCCGCGATTTGATTTTCCCGATAATTTGGGAACGCCGATTCCCGAAAAAAAAAAATAGCCAATGTTTTACGACTCTGGGAAGCTTCAGCAGGACATTTGGGGGAAATAGGGATTGGTTTTTGGCGCAGTCATCGATTTATTGCTTAATTTTCTGGTTCTTTCGTGTGTGTGTTGACATTGCGAAAGACCGAAGCTATGCGGGATTTTTTCCAGACTGGCGCGCGTTTTTTTGGCATTTCGTGTTTTCTATAAAAATCTTAAAATATTTTTTTTTTGATTTTTGTTGTTTCTTAGAGTTTTTTTTGTTGTTGTTGGTTTTTTGTGTTGACTAAAAGTTATAAAATGCTATTTTTTTGTTTAACGTTTTTTTGTGTTTTGTTTTTTTTAGTGTTTTTTTGTTTTATGTTTTTTTTTTGTGTTCTTTTCAATTTAATTTTTTTTTATGGAAAATTTTTTCACTTTTTTTGAGTTTGTTGCGAAAAAGTTTCGGATTTAGCGATGGCGGGGAGAGAGATGGGAGAATTTTTAAATTTTGTAAAAGATTTTCTATAAAAATTTTAAATACTTTTGTTTTCTAAATTCGATTTTTCGCGTCGCGTTCTCTAAATGTATTTTTGTAGATGGAATTAGATCGGCGGAACTGATTCCTTACTCTTTCCCGGTTGTAGTCGTTTTTTTTCGATTGCATTCCTCGACCGGTATTTCTAAATATTTTTGGGGGTATTTTGTTACCAAAAGGGGCAAATTTCCTATTTAAATATATCCATAACGTAAAATTTGAAAAGTGTGGTAAATACGACGCAACCTAAACAACTGAGCATTCGGAACAATCTAACAATTTTTTTTACGACTTCAGCATTTTACGGGTAATTGTGTATAAGGGAATGATACACTGCGTGTGTGTATGTGTGTGTGTGTGTGTGTATGCGCGCGAGTGTATGACAAAATAAGACACAATTCCGACAAAAAGGAGCTACTCCCGCCCACCTACAAGGGCTGCCCCAGACCAACGCTCTCCAGTGGCTCACCCACGGACTCGACCGGGTGTGGCGCGCTGCTAACTGTAATTGTGTTGGTCGTGGCTGTTGTAATGGCTGGAGAAGAGGGTAGCTGTGTTGTGGAGGCGATAAGATTCACCGCTAATTCGGCATCCAGGCCGCACTTATTGATCTCCACCTCCAGAGGCTCCGG
This sequence comes from Lissocephala sabroskyi, assembly GCA_037075105.1. Lineage (NCBI taxonomy): Eukaryota > Metazoa > Arthropoda > Insecta > Diptera > Drosophilidae > Lissocephala > Lissocephala sabroskyi. The sequence continues at coordinate 8,572 of JBAMCP010000099.1, read as the reverse complement.
CGGCTTATCGACGGGCTCCATGGCGCTGGCCTCGGCCTCGGCCGGAGGCTCGATCAGAGGCTTGTCGCCAATGTCGTTCCAGGAGGCTATCACATCCTTGCTGATGAGCCCCCGCGATTCACGCGGCGAGGTAATCAGGCTTGTGGGTTTCACGGTGGCCTCCTCGCCACCTTTTGCCACCTGTTGTTCGTTGCCGCCTTCCCCCTCGCCCGACGGACGGTGTATTTGAATTGTTGGCCCATCATAGTCCTCGAAAATCGAAGACAAGTTTCTGGTCGACTCGAGACGTTGATAGGAGGCCTGGAATATGGCCCGCACTCGGTCAAAGGTCTCCGGGTCGTAGACTGACCTAGCCGTGTTGGTTTGATCGAACGGCTCCTCTATGCACAGCTCGTTCCACTGGTGGATGTCATTCTTGGGGGCATTCGATGCCCGACACACCTCCACGGGCAGCACGCCGCCCACCCGAATCGAAATGGCGAACTTGGTGTACTCAAAGACACTGTAGTAGTGCAGGAAGTTCAGCAGCAACTCACCCAGCGACTGGCTGTTCTCCGATTGGAACGGGTCCATCACCTCGTTCATATCCACATAACCGTAGTCGTTGGTCTGCATGAAGCTGAACTTTTCCGGGTGCAGCTTATGCAGGCAGGGCAACACCGGCGGATTCACGGTCTGCAAAAAATGTATAACCATCAGCATCAGCGAATAGCTAGAAATGGTCATGTTCTTGGCATTGTTGATGTTGTGGTACTGGGCCCATTGCTTCACGGCCTGGGCAACGGGCCGGACCCGCCACTCCAGCTGGGAGTAGCAGTAGAGCAGGTGGGTGTTGCGTATGCCCACCGAATTGTTGAAATTGATGTCGACTTCGACCTTGCGCTTGCACTCGGTGAAGCGCAGTATCGGCACGCGGGCCTCGATCAGGTGGAAGTCCTGGAACACATTTGTGCTCTTCAGAAGCTCCTTCATCAGCTGCAAGTGATACAGAGCCTCCATGCGTGGATCGATGTTGGGATTAGTGCAGGCCAACATGCATATATCCATGTCGGAGCACTTTGAGCCGAAATAAGAGATCGACGAGCCCACCAAGTACAGCCCATACCTCGGGTACATGGCCTGGGGGAGGCGTGGGCATGGTCAAAGCTTGGGAGCGTAGGGGCTGCCAGCTGACTTACCATGGTGACTGTGTAGATGTAGCGCCAGAGACGCATCTTTGTTTTGTAGATGCTGCGCGTTTGCTGGGACTCGAGGAACTTCTTCCAGACGCTTAAAGTCAGCGGCTCCCATTTAGAGCGGCTGCACACTGTGCGCGGCGGATGCTTCATCTCGACGAGATGGGAGCGCAACAGAAAACGATCTGCTGGGGTGTAGCCAAAGAAATCATGCCAGAAACTATTGTGCATGGCCTGCGGCAGGAAGTTCTCATACGAATCCTCCTGCGTGTCAAGAAAGGATTGGCAGGTCATCCCAAATCGAAGCTTACACTACCTACCATAATGATGTTGGCCCGCATCGAGGGCGAAATGTTCGTCACCGAGTTTGAGCTGGACAGCGGCGCATTATTTGTCGTCTCCTCGGTGCATTGGCCCTCGGACTTTGATTCCGCGGATATGGCGGTATCCGAAGTCAAGGTTACTTCCGATTTTTCACCGCGCAACGAATCGTCACCGCCCATATCGCCACCGGAGTAGGGCACATACTTGTAGCCATTCGGCGAGTTATGATTGACTTTGTACTCCAAGTCCCGTAGGTTCTGCATGTCGCCGTAGGGCACCAGATTGGGCCCATTCAGATCCGGCATGGTGGCGCCTGTGGCCGTGGCCATGCAGCCGACGGTCACCTTGCGCACCACCGAGTCCACAGAGTCGTCGCTTAGCTCGCTCACCGAGGACTCACTGTAGGAGCTGGGGGCAAAGCTCATGTAGGACAGCCCCTCGTCGAAGTCCCCGCAAATCGAACTGGCCCGGGAGTTTTCCTCGCCTTCGTCCAGCTCCGAAGTGCCATGCTTGAAGGTGGCATGGTGCTCCAGGTCCGAGGAGAATTCGCAGTTCATATGCTGGCCGATTTCCATCGATTCCACGTAGCCGTAGTCCTGGTCCATCCCTCCGTCGCCGTCCGAGTTGGTTCCACTGTTCAAAACCAGACCGCCCCCCGGCACCTGGGAGTCCATGCCCACCGGTTGCACCTGGTAGGCCTGGTAGGCCGTGTAGCCCTGGTAGCTGTAGCTCTCGGCATTGCGCGACTGGTAGAAGCGCGGGCCCTGCCGCTGCTTCATGTAGTCCATGCCGGCCGACTGGTTGCTCTGGTAGGCCGACGCGGACCGCACATCCATGAACTTAGGGGAGCGCCGGATTTGGCTGATGGCCCTCGGCTGATATGGAGCCGCGGCGCTCGACAGATTGTGGACGGACTTGCGCTGGACCGTCTCGGACTCGCCGCCGCTGTTGGTGCCGCTGTAGCGCATGCGATTGCGGTAGGTCCGCTGGGGATGGCGGGCGGGCGAACTGCCACGGCCGCTGGTCCGCTGGGTGTTCTCGTCCTGCTGCGAGCGGCTCGGGATGCGCTCAAGAGCGGCATTCGATGAAGAGTTCGACAAGGATCCCGAGGAGTTGGAAGTCCGCTCTTTCTTGCTCGAGCTTTTGCCGCGCCGTGATCCACCGCGGGATCCCGAATTCTTGCCCGTGTTGCTGTTCTGGAAAGTGCGATTTCCACTGCCTGCCGGCGGAGGCGGCGGAGCCTCCATTTTCCCATTGCTGGCCGGGGCCGCTGACGAATTGTTAGTGCTTCCAGTGGCTTGTGAGGCCGGCGTAGTGGCCGCGGCAGTGGCACCTCCACTAGCAGCTGCTGGCTGGGTCGACTGGTAGCGCGAGTTACCGCCTGTGCCGCCGCGCGGCTCGAACTGTTTGTAGCGGTTGGCGGCTGCGGAGCTGTTGGGATTGCTGCTGTTGTAAAAGGTCTTCGACTCACGGTGCGGGTTTGAGGTCCCCGTCGAGGTCACTGTGCGGCCGGATCGCCCGAACCGCTCACGGGATCCAGTGGGCCGGCTAAACCGCCAAGAGCCGCCACCGCCACCGCCTCCGCCTGTACCGGCGCCGCTGCCACTGCCACTGCCACTGCCACTGCCAGAATTCGCCTGATTGTGGTGTCCATTGCCGCCGCCGTTTGCGAAGTTCTCCATGCTCGGCTGGGCCGGCGGTGTGGTCGCCGTTTCCTGCTCGGTCGATGTGGCTGCTGTGTTCGTGGGCGGCGTACCGCCCGCCCCAGCTGGCTGTGGTGAAGTGTGGCGATTGGATCGCGGCACACCCGATGCATTGGCATGCATGCCAGCCCCCGGCTGGGGGTAATAACCCGGATACATGAACCTCTGCCCTCCGTACGGATGGTCGAAGGCCATCGGCATTAAGGGTATGCCGTATTGCGAGGTGTAGCCCTGATTGTAGGGATAATTGCGGTCGAACTGCCAAACTGTGTTCTCCGCATGCCACAGGCGGCGCTGGGGCCCTCCCGCCATGTAGCCCTGGTAGATGAAATGGGCCGGGGCCACGGTGGCCGATGCCCCGCCCGTAAAGCGGCCAGTTGGCGATGTGGCCCCCGAGCTTGGGGGCCCTGTGGAGCTGGCGCCCGCCAAAACTCCGCCTGCCAGCAGCGGCAGGTGGCTGGGTGGTGGCGGTGGTGTGGTTCGCAGTGCTCGCGGCGTTATCGACGTCGGCGTCGGGATGTTCAGGGTCACTCCGGCCAGGTCTCGGCCTATGCTGTAGAGGAACTCCAGGGAGTATTTGTAGCCGCCAGGCGGACGTGGCATTGTGTGGATGACCGTCTTGCGCATTTTCTTGCCTTTGGCCTGGCCAGATTTGGAGGGATCGCCGCCCAAGAGGTCCAGCGGCTCCGGGGAGCTGTTGCCCGATTGGTTGTCCTCGTAAGGGCTGCGCGGCGAGTCGCTCATCGAGTCCAGATCCAAGGCCATCTCAGTGGCATTCTTCTCTTGCTCTTCGAGATCAGCTCCAATGGCAGCAGCTGGCTGGCAGCTCACCATGGGCTCGGATCGATCATTGATTTCGGGCAGAATTGCTGCTGGGGCATTTGGGAATGAGGGTTGGTAATCGCCTGCGATTGTTGTTGGTGTGGTTGAAGATCCGACGGCCGCTGTCGATATTGTGCCTGATAAAGTCGAAGATGTTGATTGTGGAGATGGCAGAGGTGGTGGTGGTGGTGGTGGGGGAGGTGGTGTGAGTGTGGGTGTGGTGGTGGCTGTGGATGATGCTGAAATTGCAGTTGTTGCTGCCGCTGCTGCTGCCGTTGCTGTCGCCGTTGCAGTTGCTGTTGTTGCTGCTGACGTGCTAGCCGCACTCGATGCCGATGCCGATGCCAAGGCAGTTGACATTTCTAATCGCCCTCGCCGGACAACAAATAAAGCGGCATACAGTTCTCTGGTACACGCAAATTTAAAACTGCAAAAGACAAAGACAAATCGCGGCAATTGCAATTTGGCCATCAGCTTGTCGTTTTGCCGTCGATAAGACTTACCAAATGACTTTTATTTGTGTGTACTAGATTGAACGTTGGGTGGGGCGGAACGGTTTCTACAAATGTCGCCCGATTGGTTGTCGAAAATTTCCTGGACTAGTTGATTTTTACTGACGCCCGTTTAGCTTCACAATTTGGCGTTTTTCTCACGGACTCAGACTCAGAACAACACGAAAATAGAAAAACGAAAAGCACACACACACACAATTTATCTAAAATCCATAAACGGCTGCGGATCTTGATCGTGGAATTTGAAATACTTGAAATTTTTCTCACAAATTTAATTGATTCGATTTGAGAGCGCACCACAATTGCATTTTGCAGTATCATTAAATTTGTTTCATTCGCGAGCTAAAAAGCGTCTCTGTAAAATCCTTTCAATTTGCTGTTTAATTTTTGAAGCAAAAAAAATACACTCCGGAACTCGATTGACATTAATTTATCTGCGCGTCTGACGTCTAACGCGCAGGGTTGCACTGGACTCAAAGTTTCGTTATGCTGCAGGGTTGCATTTCGAAAAACCAACCACAAAACGTTTTAGGGTTTCCACGAACTTAGAAGCGCAAAAATGTATAGAACTCATTCTGTGTTAATTTTCGCACCACATTTTCTTCTTTTCTTCGATGCAAACAAAAAACGTTTTGATCCTGCGACAAACGTTTTGGTTTTACTTTCACAGCGCTTTGTTCCCATCAACCCAAGACAAAGCGGCACTTGAGCCAAATTCCCTGACGCATTGCGTTGCATGGAAAATAGAGAGAAAAAAAAGGAAAGTGTAAAAGAGCCGCAGCCTGGGTTTCCCTTCCACCCTGGAAGACAATGGAGGCCTGCCATCAAAAGATGACACAGTTGGCAACTCACTCGAAGCCTTAAAAGAAATTCCAAGAAATTTACCGCATTTGCTTGCCTCCTTTCTATCCTTGCACTCAACATAGTTTTGTTTTTTTCGGAGGGAATTTAAAGCTCGGGGGTTCGATGAGTCCGGCAGGTTTTCGTTCCAATTACAAAACCAAATTCGATTTGCTTATGAAAATTACCCGGAGAAATAAAACTGAAAACCGCAAACGAGATTCGATTTGGCGGCCTTACGATTGCCACAGCAGCCCCGGCCAAACTTCGGGTTCATTGTTCCAAATGCTTTTTCGGTCGGGTTTTTTTTTTTTTTTTGTCTTGGGGTTTTTGTAATTTGAAACAAATCAAATTTATTGCCCAGACGCACTGGCGTCTCGCCGGCAGCAGCAGCATCAGCTCCCCGTGCTCGAGGTAATTGTACTCTGGCAATTTTCATCCCGACAGATGCGGCGGGCATATGAAATGAGTCCTGAGGTCGATTGCTCTTTCTCTCCTTGCTGTGCCCTTTATCCGGCCGAAGAGCCATATTCTAATTAGATTTATTTCGTTGGCAAAACTCTCGAGCCTCCGGGACTGCGGAACAGGAAAGGAGATTTTCAAATTTTAAATTTTCCCCACACACACAATCGCATTCACGTAGCCCACCAAAGGGGTGGATTGGCTGAGAGATCCTGTGCGGTAGATAAGACCGATCCTGGCCACGTGAAAAATCAGTGAGTCATGGCGGATTAGAGACGGGGATTTTATGCCGAGCGAGTGACGCGTGTTTCAGATTTTCGATTTGGCACAGCTGAGCTGACTCATTGACAGGACATGTAAAAAATTAGCCTGCCCACTGGCAAATATAAAAGTTTCATATTACAAAAAAGGCATAACCGAAAGAGACCCTCAATTTGCCCCTGTTCGAGCACAGCATATTCAAACTAATTTAAGTCTCCCGCGCATTTGGAAAGTAATCCCACTATTATTAAGTTCGCCCATCTGGCAACCCCTTTTTAAATCATATGTTAGAGCTTAGATTAAGTTAAGCTTTCAAATCGCATGTAATCAGCTGATAATGAAGAATAAATTTAAGCATTGTGAAAGAGACCAGCGAACAAAGAAGACCGCGTAATTTTATAACCAGTTTCAACCACTGTAAAAAGGCAGGCATCAATTCCAGAGGGAGGTCTGGAAACATTTTGGCGACCGTGACAGGACCTACAACAGATAAGTAGAGTTCCGTATTAAATCCCGCCTGCCGCAATTACATCTTCTGCTGTGCAGTCCAGGGCTTGCGGAACAACTCCACATACACAAGTTGGCCAAGCTTCACTGGACTCACCTTAAGGCAACTTGGCAACTGGAGCCAGAGAAGAGTTTGAAGGAACCGAAGCGAGGAAGAGCGTCACTGGATACCGATCGCAGGTGGAACGGCTCTGTCCAACCTTGAGCAGACATCTTCTCCTCTAAGTTGAAAGTACACACACACACACACACACACACACACAAACCGTAAGCTAATTGTTTGAAGAAGTGCAAGTGAGAGGAAATACAAACGGGGTTATTAACCTATGCAAAGAAAATAACGGGGGTTAAGATCGAGGTTCGTTACAGCTGTGATTCTTGTTGTTGCCTTTCATTATTTGCGTAACCTTGAGTGACATTGGTAGACCGAAAAGAAGATCATGAAGAGAATGGAAAGTGAGAAGAATGGGGGTACAGGGAAGGAAGCTGTAGGCGCCGAGGGACCCAGTTTAGCTCGCGTAGCACAGGTCGAGGTTAACGACCCCAAATTGTCAAAGCTTCGATTGCAACGGTCAACGATGGAGCGGAACATGTCGAACATTACAAATAGAGTTGGATCATTAGGCAACAATATTGACTCAGCCGTGCTGGAATGCAATTTGCAAATTTTAGAGAATTATTTTCGAAATCTTTGCCAAATCCAAACACAAATTGAAGATCTGTATTATGCAGACAATGGAAGAGCTCAGATTGAGGAGACGTTTATAGAGGCCAAATCGAAGATTTTAAATTTAATGAAGAAAAAAAGAAAATCGAGTGTTGGCGAGCCTAGCTTTTTAAATACCAGTGCGTCAACGAATAGCCATAGCAGGTTGCCTAAAATTAAATTACCCACTTTTGATGGAAAGTATTCGGAGTACAAAAGATTTATGTGCGCATTTACAAATCTTATAGATCAGGATGATACAATTGCCATCATTGATAAGTTCAATTATTTATTAAATTGCCTATCAGGCCCAGCATTTGAAGTGATTCAAGCATTTCAAGTCACAGAAGAGAATTACCAGAAAGCATTAAGCCAACTAAAAAGGAGATATGACAATGATGTCTTAATTTTTTTGGATTACATATCTACTTTGTTTTCTCTACAATCAATGCAGAGGCCTGACGCAGCAGTGCTTCAAAATTTACTTGATTCGGTGGCAGCAATCAGAGGCTCTTTACTGTCACTAGGATCCGCCGATGACGTCATGAACGCGATTATTATTCGAATTCTCTTGTCCAAGTTAGATTCGGAGACGAAACTTTATTATGATGAAAAGCAATCATTTGACTGCCTTCCATCATGGGAAACCTGTTGCGAGGTTTTAACTCACAGGTGTCAATTCTTAGAAAGCCGCTCCAAAGGTGGAGAGTTGCGAAGAAGTGAAGAGGTGAAGAGTCACAAAGTTAAGCCCGGCCAAAACTCAAAGGCTTTTTTAACAAAGGCAATTAAATGTGAATATTGCAATTCACAAGATCACTATATTTCCAGCTGCACTACATTCGCTTCTTTGCTTCTGAGTCAACGCAAGGACTGGGTTAAGAATAATACTTTGTGTTTTAACTGCCTCAGAAGAGGTCATACTCAAAGGCAATGTACATCCAAATCCCGTTGCAAGGTTTGTCGTGCAACCCATCATTCATTGCTGCACAATTTCAATCAGGGAGCTGCTACAAGCTTGGAAACTAGGGAGGCACAACAATTGGGTCAGCCATCGAACGTTTCTCTTGTAGTTCGAGCGGCCAAACGAGGCATCCTACCCACAGCAATCGTGCAAGTAAGGGATAGATCCGGCGGATATCAGGTAGTACGCGCCATGCTGGATTCTTGTTCGGAAATCAATCTGATTACAGAAGAAACTGCTAAGCGTTTGCAGTTACCAAGAAGGCGAGTCACTCAAGCCGTGAGTGGCATATCTGACTC